>JANHFT010008578.1:128360-167020 GCA_032467955.1 Pseudoxenodon macrops
GGCGCCCACGGAGCTACAGAACCGGCTCCGTGACATCACCAGCGGCCTACTACCTACTCGGTAGAACCAGTCTGAACTGGTAGGAACCCACCTCTGCTCTGGAGGCCCTCTGGAGGCTGGAAATGGGCCCACTAGGCCCATTTTTCACCATCCCTGAGCCTCCGTGCACTTACCTGCATCAAAAATGGGCCATGTGGGGACTCCTGGGAGGGGTGGAGCGGGGTGAGCCAGGAGTAGGATTTGGGGGTTCTCCAAAATGCACAGAATCATGGTTCTCTTGAACCCTTGCAAACCAGGGATTGGTCCTGCTTCTTTTTGCTGCCGGTTCACTCAGGGTCACACTGCGTGTGTGTTCACATCAATATAAAAAAAGCCCAAAATTCAAGATGGCGGCGCCCACGAAGACACCGATGGGACTAGCTCCGTAACATCACTGTGGAGTTACTACTGGTTCTATAGAACCGGATAGACCCAGTAGGAACCCACCTCTGCTGCAAACTCCCTGCAGCCCACCCCTGGCTCTGCCCCTTTATGGACAAATTACTTCATTCCATTCCTCCATTACACACCAATTACTATATGATAAGTCTATTCATTTATCCACGCGTCCTTTATATAAAGTCACTTTGTCTTCATTAGGAGCAGAACAATTCCCATTATCAAAGGCTTTTGGTTCCATGCAAAGCAGTTTCCTTCCCTCCATGTCCTATCTATTTAATGGTATAAAACAAATCAGCATATAAGGTTGGTTTGCCTTTTCTTCAGTTCAGTTTCCATTTCTCATCCAAGGAAATATAATATTCTGCCTTTTTAATATTTCCTAGGATATTTCATTCCTCTAGGAGGGGTGGGTGGGTGCTAACTTCCTTCAGTATCAAAATATTTTCTTTTCATGGCTCTCAATGAAGCCAAAGTGGGATATTGGGTAGTTTACAGTGCAATACAATGTGGCAACCAGACCATTGGCTTAGTCTGATTCATCAAATATATCATATTAGCATAATTTTTTTTAAACTGGAAAAGGATACTGCATTTTACCCTTTACCAAAGGGTGTTGATAACATGCAGCATAGCCTGAGGACAGCAAGCTAGGAGATAAAAAGATCAGGAAGAGGGGGGAAATGTGGAATGTATAGATCTGCTCCAGGATGCAGATGTTTAAATAGAGACTGAATCAAATATGTTAGGGATAATGTAGCAATGGTTTCCTCCACTGGATGAAAATATCTCCTTACTTTCCATGATTCTGTGTGCAAATAATCCATTCCCTCAAGTCACTACACAGGCTTCTTGGTATAAAACACAACCTGGTGCCATTTCTTAATAATACAACCTCTCTAACCCTCTGCTCCATTAAAAACAGCATATACTTTACCTACCTGTCCAAAAATGAAATCTTATGGCGCCTTCAGGGTTTTTCATTACTTTGTCTGGGAATTAACAGAGTTCTCTTGCTTCTGGACCAGTTTCTGAAAATTTAGAACAACAATGGTTACTGGTTTTCCTTGCTGGTTACCAATTAGATGTATCCTTGAAACTGGTGACCATATCTGAATGCTCAATGTTGTTTTTCCATGTGGAAGAGAAGAAAAAGTTTCTCTAATCCCATAAGGGGAGAGTTGTCATGGAAGAATGCAAAGTGAACTGAATTTCATTTTGCCCTGTACATGAATAGTAATAATTTACATAACAATCTATGGCAAAACTGACGGTGGTGTTTTATCCATCTTTATTAGCAATTATGGTAAAAACAAAGGCAGCTTCTGAATAAAGTGGAAATATCAAAGGGATTCACACTTAATGGAATTGTTGTAAATACTTGCAAGACAAAATGATGAGTCAGACTCTTGGATTTCATTTAAATGATACTTTAACTTATGTTAATTTGCTTCATGAATCGAAAAGCCTGCTGCTGAAGTAAGCACTTGACAATGCAGTATAATAATCGTAGAATACCTGACTTCAAATTTCCTATTGTTATTAGTTAGCTTGATGCTTGCCAGAACATAACCATCTATATTTTAAATGTCATAAACGTGGTACCGCTGCATGATGCTTCTTTTTCATTTTGATATTCTTTTATCTGCAAAAGAGTTAACATGTTTTTCAATTAAGACTTGACCTGCTTTGAGTTAGAGAACACTGCTAGGGCACATTAACCCACAGAGGATGCACAATGGAAATAACTAATTTGTATAAATGCCCTGTATCCCACATACTAGTTTTCCATTTCTACTTACCCTCAGTAGCACAAGCAACTTGGGTGAACAACTTCCAATCCTAGGGCACCATACCAACTCTGAAACTCTTTTTCGTGAGCCCTGAATCCCATCCATCTACCTTGCAGAGAATAGTTTCCTTTTATTTTGAGATGGGAACAAGAACAATCTGAAGTGTAGATCTAAAATAGGAACTTTAAAAATAATCCAATCCCCTCATCTCTACCTACACTGCTCCAGTAGAAAATTCTGGTCTTTTTGAGTGCAAGATACAGTTCCATACACTTTGACTTATGGCTTTGCCTTCATTGCTCAAAAAACCATTAAATGGTTGCCAACCACTATATAAAATTAATCAAGAAGTGATCCAGAAAACCTGTAGATTCATAAACTAATGACAATGTATTTTTACAATGACTATAATAATGATCTATCACTATTGTTGTATGTACACTTAGAGCATATGCACCGGAGACAAATTCCTTGTGTGTCTAATCATACTTGGCCAATAAAGAATTCTTCTTCTTCTTCTCCTCCTCCTCCTCCTTCAAATTCTTCAAATTCTTGATTTTGACACATCTAGAACTTTCCATTCCTGATGTATTTAACAATTTGGAAGGAGCTCAATAGGAATGATTATGTCCAATCAGAAATGGACTAGTAAAGTAGTGTTGTCATTGATTTCAAAAACTTTCCAGAGTGATTCTTCTTCATAACTAATAGTACCTAGTGCACTTATTCTGAGTGCTTTTTTCATGCCTCTCCTCCCCAACTCAATAAACTCTTCTGTAGCCTTCCTGTTTCATCCCTTAACTTTCTCGCTGCCTCCTGTGAGTTTCAAGTTCTGTTAAGCATTCTATCAAGATCAGTACTATGTGATTTTTAAAAATGTTTGTGTAACAATAATAATATCTAGTTTACAAGTGAACACACTTAAACTATTTAAGTCTTCTGAGCAACAGTGTCAGTAATTAAATTACCTATCTTGGTTGTCTTTGTTAACTGTGGGCATATTGATATCATCATCATCATCATCATCATTTTAGCCATTCTGTATCCACTGCAGGATAAAGGCCTCTTCTCCATGTTTCCAACCAATACAGTCCTGAGTTTTCTTTTGCCAATTGGGCCCACAATACTTATTGATGTTGTCGTTCCATCTTGTTTTAGGTCTCTTTCATGGATGCTTTTTATCAAGTGGGATCCATTCTATGACTGCCTTGGTCCATCTGCCATCAGTTCTTCTTGCTATGTGACCACTTCCATTTCCATTTCCATTTCCATTTTTTTATTCTCTTGATGATATCGTATACAAAATATTTGTAATGTCACTAATATAAAAATTAGAACTTACAAAAATAACACAGATTCATATAACATGTCAAGATTTCCCTGCTCAAGTTCTGAATACCCAGTCAGGAATACTTGAAATAGCATTCCTACAGAACAATTAGCCACATTCAGTCATGACATTGAAAATGCAAGCATCTTTGCAATACGTTTTAAAATGGCAAGATCCAATCTGAATCTTAAAATACATTTTAAAACTATTTGTATGTGAAGAACTCTTTCAATTCCTGCTGATCTTCTAAGATTGCTTTAATTTTTTTTACAAGTTGTCCACATTTTGGTAATATACAGGTAGAACAAATCTGGTGCTTTTCAAAATGTATCTGATTCAATACATTCACTTTATTTTCAAATTTCTGAATATCTATTTTCTGTTTAACATAATATCAAACTCTAAACACATTTTTAATGGATTTTAAACACGGTTTTTATGGATTTATTTATACAATGCTATTGTGAAAAGACAGTTAATTATGGTGATTCCACTATAGATGGCCTCATATATTATGCTAGGCTATAATGCCATTTGTTTGAGTTTGACTTTATACATTATGTAATTTCCCTTCCCCCCACTTAAAAAAAAAGCCCTTCCTAATTTGAAATATAATTTAAAGCTTAGCCTTAGTACAATGTGTGAATCCGGTCAGTGAACTGGGAATAAAGATGTGTGTGTGTGTGTGTGTGTGTTTCTCTACTGTGTTGGATTTTTGTTGGTCTGAAATGTGTTATTTAAGGATTTCTTTAGCAAGATAAAACTTACTATTCTTTTTTTTTTTACCATGTTAGTATGTTACTTGTTTTGTTGTGTAGGCAGTTTCTCCATGTTTGTTACTAAAGCAAACACTCTCGATAAAATCTTTCTCTATGGATTAGAGAACTAGTGAAGTAGCAGTGTAAATGCCATATTTTCTATGAGAAATATGGAGACATAAGAATTTTAACATCAAAAATTACTTTATTTGCATAATTAATTTTTTAAGCCATTGAAAGTTTTGAAAGGCTGTAGGAACAAGATGTTGCACCTATCCTTTCAGCTTGTTTTGGTCTGGAAGAGACTCTTCAAAATATCTGTTATAATGGTTGAAAAATGCATTTTGAGGTTCAGACAAAATAAGAGAGCAAAATTATTATGTTTAGAGAGGAAATATGTCAATGCTGTTTTCCACATTACATTTAAAAATGTAAACATTTCCTTCTCCAACCTTGGGTTATTTTTACAATGCCAAATGGAATTTTGGAATAAAAGAAAGAGATCGGCTTGTGATTTTATCAAGACATAAAATGACAGTATGGACATTAGAAATTTAAAAAAAAATTAAAGTGAGGAAAAATGTCAGCTAGAATACTGAACAATTATTTCATGGACAAAGTAACAGCATAAAGCTATTTTCCCCCCTCTGTTTACAAGGGATCTAAATCTAACATTAGGTGATTTATACATTCTTCTCAAGAAAGACATTGTCTTGTTTCTAACGTTATCTTCGTCTCTTTTTTTGTCCTTCATCTTTTCTATCAAAGGAAATTGGCCCTGAAATATCATCCTGATAAGAACCCAGACAACCCAGAGGCTGCAGAAAAATTTAAAGAAATTAATAATGCTCACGCAATATTAACAGATGTGTCCAAAAGAAATATATATGACCAATATGGATCATTAGGGCTGTACATCGCTGAACAATTTGGTGAAGAAAATGTCAATACATATTTCATGCTTTCTAGTTGGTGGGCAAAAGTAAGTATTTAACTGCAAACCTGATAGACCAGAGACTGAAACACAGAGTCATTGGTTTGTTATAATCTGTTTTGGCCTATTACAGCTTTCACAGAATTTGCATTTAAGCGTTGCAGAGTTCTAGATCAGTTAATCTAGGAAAGGTTTTAGTCTCAGGAACTTTAATGATATGGCTGTTCTATCTCCAAACTTCAGGTAAAGTGCTTATTAAATTATATATCCCCGTCTCTTTTATTTGCTAATTAAATATGCTGCATACACGTTTAATTGCCTGAAGACATTAATTATATCTGAAGCTAAAGCTCCAGGTTAATTTTGACTTTCTTCTCAGAAATGACTAAATGAAAATGACTCATTTTTCAAAGAGAAAAGTCTTCTTGGTGTGACAACCAGATAATCAGTTATTAAAGTACAAACCTATCCCTATTTTGGGATATATGTGGCGTAGTGTATGCGTAAGCAGTAGTAATACGTAACACTATCATTATGGCACACCTTAAATATCTTGTAAAAGGGCTGGAAAAAGGAAGTAGAAGATTTGAGGAGGCCTTTCTGGAAGAAAACATAATGGATTGACCCAGGAAAAATGGATCTTGCAATTTAGATGACACTGAAAATTTTACTCATCTTGTTTGTTATGTAATTGTAAAGATTTGGCATTTATACCTATCACACACATTAGCATTTCCATCACAGTATGACCAAACGTATTAGGCCTCAGGCATCCCAAAAGTGCCAGATTTCACACCTTATGTGTTATTCTCACTATGCTATTTCTAGTTATAAGAGCCTTTGGATAAGACAATATTATTAATTTAGCTAGAACGTAGACACTCAAGGCTTGCCATTTTGAATAGGGGTGAGTTTATAAAATAATATTATATTTTTATATTTAATTTCTATGATCTAACTTTATAGTATGGCTTTCCTGGGTGTGACTTGCAGCACTTGCACAAAGCATTGTTTTCATTTCTGAGCCCTAAAAAAATAATAATACTCAACTGACTTCACTTAGGCAGATGTTGAGATGCTAAGAACAGGCAGAGAACACATCACTTAATCATCGCTCCCTGCAGGAGAGTGCAAAAAAGGTCATTCAATGAATCCTTCCCCCCCCCCAAGCATCACAACACCTGAAATAACAAACTCCCACTTCACACACAAAGGAAGGTTGGAGTTTTTAGTTGTCTCAATCCAGGTTTCTGGTGTGAATTGGGTGCATTTGAAATCTGTAAAAACAAAAACAGTGATTAAAACAGTAATTGCTATGGGGGAATTAAAATTAAAGTTCCTCATTCATGATTTGAACATGAAGTTCTAGAGAGCGAGAGTACCAATTGTTACTTGTGTACATACCGTATATTCCTGCTACAAAATACTCTTCTGCCTGAGCTGCTTGACTCTGCAGCTGGGCTGAAGGAGAATTCATCAGGCCCTGCCTTCACTTGATCCTCAGTTGGAAGTGGCTTGAGAATTCATGGCCAGTGGTGGACAATTTCTGTTCAATCTCCAGTCTTCCCTTTTGGGAGAAGGTTCTTGAGAAGGTAGCAGTGTTACACCTAAAAAGAAGCTGGAAGCAGCTGATTATTTGTACCCACTGCAGTTAAGCTTCAGGCCAAAATGTATACTGACAGTGATTGTGTTTGTGCTTGTGGATGACCTGTGGCAGTTTCAGAATAGAGATGGTGTATCCACCCTGTTCCTTCTTGATCTTTCAATTTCAATATAATTGATCATTATATTCTTTTGGGCCAGCTGAGACAGTAGTGAGAAGGGGGCACAGATGTTTTTGATTCTTCTTCCTATATTGCTGGTTCCAGTCAAAATGGGGGGGGGGAATCTAGCCATAGGTCATTGATTTATTCCTTTTTAATATTTACATGAAACCATTGGCCAAGGTCATTCATTAGCAAAGGGTACATCAGTACTCAGCATACATCTCTGTCCTTGGTTGCCCAAGTGATATCACTGAGGTACTTTCCCAATGCCTCTAAGCCATGCAGGTATTGATGGGGAAGAGCCAGCTCTGACTCAATGCTGGCAAAAACCTAAGTAACTATAAGTCCCCCATATCTGGTGAGTCTCCATCGTTAGCAGTAAATGGTATTACGTTCCTCCCACAATCTGTGCACAGTTTGGGGTTCCTCCTGGATGTGTGGCTCCTGCTTCAATAGGTGGCAATAGGTGGCAATTGTGACAAGGAAGACCTTTGCACAATTACATCTTGTGCACCAGTTGTAACAATGTCTAAATTGAGAGGGACAGTATCTCAGTATCTCCCAATTATAGACTATGTAAGTACATTTGGAACTTTCAGTTGTTATTCAGTGATACATGCAGTATTGGGTGTTGCATGGAACATCACATAATGCCACTGCTATATGACCTGCATTGGCTTCCAGTAAGCTTCCAAGGGCAATTCAAAGGGCTGGTTGTCATCTGTAAAGCCCCACATGGCATGGAGCAAAATTACTTATTGCTTCTTCACAATAATTTTTGTCTGCTCACTAAATCAAGCAGACTGGGTCAAGGGTCCCCAACCTTTTGGACCTCAGGGAGCACTAAATTCATAAATGTAAATCCCACAGAACCACTAATATGATCTGCCTAATGACTGGCTGGGTGGGCATGGCTAGGTGGTCATGTGACTGGATGGGCGTGGCTAACTTGATGTCACTCATGTCGAGAGGCGCATCACCAGCCGCTACTCACCCCTCCCTGCCAAGCTTCATCTCACCTGCCCGCCCAGGCTCCTTAAGACCCCAACAGGAAGCAGTTGTTGGAGCTAAGCAACCACCATGAGAAAGAGTTGGCAAAACAGCTGGCTCAGTTGAAATTGGATCTGACTGAGAAACAATAACTCTATTGCCCATAGGATAGAGGCCATCATCCGAATATCAGAGTGATGCTGTTCCATATGGGAGACGGCATGCTTCTTACAGCCCACCAAATGACAGTGCTTTACTTATGTGACCAAGAGCAGCAATCACCAACTGGTGGTCCATGGACCACTGGTGGTCTGTGAGAAACTTTTGATGGTCCGCAGAAAAATTATTTGCATTATTTATCTTGCACTAAATCAGGGGTCCTCAAACTATGGCCCCTGGGCTGGATATGTGCAATAAACATTTGTGTTGCTGCAGAGAGTCTCCCTCTTCGGGGTCTTTGTGTGTGGGTTGGAGGGGGGCAGAAATTTCAACTTGGGGTCTGCTTCGGCCTCCTGGTGCAGGGCTTTGGGCAAAGGCTGGAGGGAAGTGACACTGGTGGCAAGGAGTCGGAGGGCCTTGTTCCAGTGGGACTGTATCATGGCCTGGTTGACCAACTCAGCCCGCTAAGCCTCCAAGCACTGGTACCTGGCCTTGCACTCCTGCAGGTCCTTCCTCTGCTTGGAAAGCCTATGCTCGTAGTCCTGACTGAGGTGCTTCTGCTGAGCTTCCATCTCACTTTGTCTTTAATTTCCTCTGAGCCTGCAAGTTCACTTAGTTTTTAAAAATGTTTATAGGGCGACCCTTTAATCAAGCACTCTCCCCCCCCTCTCTCTCTCACACACACACACACCAGAAGCAAGGTCAAGCAAGTCACTGATGTCAACGCCATTGCCGACTTTCTTTCAGCAACAGAGCAGGTCAATGCCCATATAGTTTCTTAGGCATCAACACTTCTTTAGTCAACCCTGGAAGACTCCTTTAAAACCTTTGTGGTCAATTCATATATTTTTTAAGTCAAGCCGGAGGGGCATTTATTTCTCTATTCTGATCTCTCTCAGTACGTTTCTTCCTCTTTTCTGCTTCTCTAAGGGTCTGTTCACCCTTTGTGGTCTTTTGACTGGGTGCTACTGTTGTTGCTGCCTGTGCTGCTGTTTCAATTGCTGTTGTGGAAAATGCAAACCCAAGCCCTTGGCAGAAGAGCAAGACTTCTGCATGTCTCCTGAAGATCTGGAAGAGCAAATCAAGACAGACATGGAAAAAGGTACCTGTGAGATTGTATGTAATCATGGATTATACTACTTAACCAAAAAAAGAAAATCCACTCTTACTTATAAAAAGAATACCCAAGGGCTTTATTCCAGCTGATTGGGGGATCTTAATTTGAGAAAGGACATCCTATACAAAGAAGTGTTAATTGAATTCCTGTCAAACTGCAGTGCAGGTTACTTTAAATGCTCAGCAGATGGTAATTGGTTAATCTCCTGATTTCTTTCTATGTGATTAGTTAATTTCTAGGGTAGGAGTTACAACTACTGGATTATAGAGCACTGAAATGAGAAGAATAGTATTATTTTCAGTGTAAAATGAAGTAGAGTGAACAAGTATAGCAAAGGGAAAGGAAGAGTCTGTCTGATTTGCATTAAAAATTTAGCCATCTGCCACCCAGAATCATGTGATAGCAAGATGGGCGGTAAATACATTTAATAAATAAATAAGGGTTATAAACATATAAGGTATATGTTTGAATGTGTGTCTATTACGTGTGTGTGTGTGTGTGTGTGTGTGTGTGTTTAAGAGATTTATAGATCACTCAAGTCTGGTACAACTCTGCAGCTCACAAATGCAACATTAAGAAACAGTAAAAACAAAGAATTATGTCATCAAGAGAAAGTCTGGAAAAATCAACATTCATTCAATATCACACAGGCATCTGCAGAACCAAGTTTTAAAGGTTCATTTAAATAGGATTAAGTTGGAGACAAAATTACTCGGGAGGGGGAGGTATTTTTCCAGAAGGCAGGCACCATGACCTGTGTGTGTGTGTGTGTGTGTGTGTATAATATATGCAAATCTGCCCAAATTTTAGTAGTAGTAAATATATGAAATAATTAAATAATAATAATATGACTAGCTTCTCACACAGAGAAATCCGCTATTAAATTATACAAATTAAATGCTTGATTTCTTACTGCTAGGAAATAAGAATAGAAAGCCACTAACCATACTTGAGGAGACCACTAGGCAGCAATTCTCAGACTTGTGTTGGGTTTAGATATTATGTTGTTTGAGGCTGTTTGACAAACAGGTAGCCTTTGTTTAGTGACCAAATTAGGACCAGCAACTTGGTGTTAAGTGAAGCAGTGCTAAACGGAATTGCATTATGATCTTATTTCAGATTTATTTCGGGATGCTGTCTCCCCACTTCCTATTTTTGCTCCACACATTATTTTCTGGGCTATTCAATAATTGGGTCCCCTTTTACTACCTTCTTACTTATAACGTTAAAAGTATAGTAACTATCAGTTTTAAAATGTGCAGAATCATTTTTATACTACTGAATTTTACTAGCTGCACTGCAAAGGAAACAAGAGATTCAGCATTGTTTCAAATGATAAAGCAGAGCAGAAAAATGATAAATTAATAATGTTTCCTTTATGATGCTAATCTGAGGTTTAGAAGGAAGAGCAGTTAGATGAGAAACTTGATAAATAGAACACTGCATTTTAAAAAAATCCTATTCATAATTAGATTCTGAAATCAGCAATGAATCTTGTTAAAAAGGGTAACATTTCAGATGCCTGATCTCCCTAACCCAACAAACATCAACAAAACACAAAAAGCCCTTTAAAAAAAAGTTCACTCTAGGGAGCGGTGCTCATCTCCTTTTCAAAGCTAAGCGCTGTCCGAATTCGTCTCCGTGGTCATGTGGCCGGCCTGACTAAACGGCAAAGGCGCACGGAACGCTGTTACCTTCCCAGCATTTTTACGTGCTTTCAAACTGCTTGGTTGGCCGAAGTTATAACTTAGAATGGCCATTAAATAATGGTTGTAAGTCGAGGACCTCTTGAACTGTATCACATACTCTAATACATTTGGAACCCTGGAGGGAACACCTATATGCAAATCTATTCAAAGGTCAAGCTATTTAATTCTTAGGTGATTTTTATTCTGGAGAATCAATTTTGTCAACTCTTGTGAATATATAATAGCCAATATGCTTTGAGGAGAGATGTGTCATTTCAATTGAAAAAACAATTGAAAGAAAATGAATTTTATCCACTGGAAATGTATAGTAGCTGAAACAATAATCTTGATTGAAATATTGAACTCTTTGCAACGCAGTTGAAAATCTGTTCTTTATCATAGGATTATTTCTTGAATGTGCAAACTGTCCACTGACAATATGCATCCATGTTTTATGCATGTATACACTTCTAAAGAATTTTAAATGCCTCAAATGGCATCTGAGTTAAAACAAATGAAACCCAGATGGCAATTTTATTTTATTTCTAAATCTTCCTAGGCTAGAGCTGAGAAACATAGGATTTCAAGGAGACTGGCATAACATTTTTGGGATGATAAAGGCAAGAGTTGGTAGGAAAATGAAGTAAAAACCAAGATTTGGGAAAATGCTAAGTGAATCCGTCACTGTTTTTAAACCGCGTTAAGCGTATTTTGTGGGTCAAACTACAATTTTCCTGTTTCCCACACAAAATACAAAAAATAAAAAATGTAGTGCTCCCAAACCTTGCCTATTCTGCCTAGTTCTATATTGTTATTTTAAATAACAGTACAAAATAACAGTACTTCATCTTCTGTGAAAATAAGCATATAGCCAATTTGGAGGTAGTGCAATTATGTAAAGATATTTAGTAGGCTGAAGGATTTTCCTGTACTGTAGAGCATAGGATTTTGAGAGAGGGTCAGGATATGCTAATTGAGTTGGGTAGGGTAGTTGAACAAAGAAAGTATAGAAGGAATTAAAGAGAAGTCTATGCTGGAAATGGGAATGAACAGGAAACAAGGAAGTGATCTTTCATAGAAAAATAAGAATTCTAGCTCTGAAGCTTTTCACTTCTTAAAACTAGATACATTTTCACAATAATATGTACCGGTAGTTAAAGAAGCACTTGTCAACTGAACAGAGAAATGTAAGCATAAGCAGAGGTGGGTTTGAAATCTTCTTACTGCCAGATTGCTCACAGGCACGCTGCAGCAGCGCGCATACGCAGTGCTTTAAAAAATCCAAGATGGCACCGCTGAAAAAAACCTGCTCTGGGGTGTGGCAGGCTCAGTTCGCTAACAGTTCTAGCGATCCAGGCACCAAGTTACTAACAGTTCGGTAGAACCGTACTGAACCATTAGGAACTCACCTCTGATATGCTTAGATCTTTTTAGTAAGACGTAAACATGACTGATTTAAGGGGAAACTGGATAAAGAGTGATCTTCTCCAACATGGTGCCCTCCCCAAAATATATTAGAAAAAACCCTGGATAAATATGGTAACTGAGGATAAGAGGGAGGTTATAGTCCAATGTATTTGGAAGTCAGTAGCTTGCATGATATATAGGAATACTTGTTTATTGCCAAATAGGAAGTAATTTCTTACCACCTATAATTGTTAATAAGAATAGAAGACTTGAGATATTTAATTCTTGATTCTTGCTGTTTTAGATGGGGATGCGCCAGTTCTGCTTCAGCCAACAAATGCAACTGAGAGAACGCAGCTTATTGGTGACAGTCATCGCAGCTATCGCACAGAATAATAAATCAGCAGCTTTTAGAATTTGAAGGCGTATAAATGACAAGTTCTGGATTGTAAAGTATCATTAGAACATGAAAGACATTAGGACACTGTGCACACCATATACCATCAAATTGACTTGAGTCCTAATTCTGAGAAGATGCTCTACCATAATATTGTTTCCAAAACTGTGTTGCTACATGCATGAATACTACAAGCATAGTAGAAACAAACTATTTTTAAAATACACGCACTTCCAATATTGCTAGAAACATATGATACACAACATGCTCTTCTCATAGTATGTATGAAAGTCCCTAATATTCTGGGTACTTGCATGTGTTCGCTAGTGAATTTAAAATCATTAAAGTTTTTATAGTACTGCTTCTTCTCAAGTCCTAGACATCCTGACTTTTCTGTTAAGTGTTACAATTATTTTGATCTTAGTGTGCTTCTTCACCTATATAATTTTTCTTGTGCTTCTTCACCTATATAATTTTTCTTAAAAGCAAGACTGCTTTTCTTACTATTCCTTCAGTAGATTGTTTTCCCCGGAGAATACAGGTATAAAACAATATGTAATGTTAATAGGTTTGTTTTGTCCATGGAGGATTATTGCACAGGTCTGCTACTGTCTTGGAAATACAGAAAACTCAGTTAGGGAATAAATAAATTTGCATTTGGGTATGCTGTAGGTATAAATAATTGAAGTTACTTCAATTCAGCAGCTGAAATACCCATGGTTCTACTTTTGTTCAATGAAAATGTGAGTCATTGATACATCAGATTTTCGATTTGACATAATCAAATTTCCTTTACTACGCTATACACTACAACCAGAAATGTATACTTCAACGGTTTTAAATTTATTTACTTATCACATATACTGTATGTCTAATAATTGAAAACCAATATAAGCTTCTGATTCCATCTTGTAATCTAACTCTTAGAATTATATTTAAAGGTTAAATGATATATATTTTCAGATAAATTTAGGTAGATTTGAACTTTAAAACAATATTTTGTGCATGCTGTTTGAATTTAACTTCTGCGTATCAATTATTATTGTTATGCTTGTGCTTAATCAAGGAGAGATTAACAATGGCTGGAAATCTGTTCCCAGTCTTTAGAATGCTACATCTTTTTTTATAAGGTCAGTGAAGCAAACTGTTAACAATATGAATTTGTACAGAAATAGTAAGACCAACACATCCTACTCCATGGAAAGTGAATTCAGACAACCTCATTTTATAAAACTTACATTGTGTATACATAGAAACAGTCTTGAGAATGGTTTAACTGAAAATTTCAAGCAGAGCTCAATTTTGTAGTAAAGACAATGTTGTACAGCATGGGATGTGAACTGAGTTGTGCTTATGGAAAAGAACATGTTTTCCAGTTGATGAATGCAAATCCAATCATGGCTATTGCCCTGTGGGATGCATATTTACTGAGAAATAAAATCTTAATGCATTTCTTGGATTTTACATCCAAACAATCATGGACATAATTAAGCTAGAAAGTTAATAATTTGAAAGAATGATAGAAAAATATAGCAGGAAAAAAGCCAGTATATCAAAGACTAGTCTAGTGATGTCTAAATAAACACATAGATCTACAATCTGTACAAGAACAAATGTATTCCATTTTAGATAACCTAAAGTCATACAATATTCATTAGCCATTCGACAACATGGCATTTGCTTTTCATTACATGGCTAGTAGGACAAGGAATATAAAACAAATCCTGTAAAATGAAAAATGTACAGTAATATAATCTTGATTACATGTGTAGATATCGTTGGTAGTCAATTCAAAATGTACTTTGTATACTGCATTTCACTTTGTGCTGACCAATATATTACTTGAATAAAAATTCCATAGAAGATCTATGTATCCACTTTTTTCATGAAAAAAAATCTTGTTTTTCTCATTTCCAGAACAGTATCATTTTCTTCTACTACGACTTCTACTACTACCACCACCACCACCACCACTACTACTACTACTACTACTGTGTCTTTTTAAAAGGGGTTCTTTTGGATTAAGATATAGTTTGGCATTGCAGTGGCACCTGGAAAACATATATCCTGGATAAAAACAGAAAATAATTTAATGGAATAATTTGAAATGATTGAAATATTAAATACAATTAACTCCACATGTATTTACTAATTTGCTATTTATCATATTAATTTCAGATTCTGCTAAATCCTTGTTTAGTCTTTTTAAAGTCTTGTCCACATTGCAATGTTTGTGACTCTCTCCCCACTTCTTCTCTCATTGACGCCTTTTGTGTTGTTTTTCTCCCTTCCTCGTTCTCTGCCAAACGGAGCATTTTTCCCCGCTCTATCAGTTCTTCTTGCTTTCAGTATCTCCCTTTTTTCAGTTCTTTTAAAATGAAAACACAGCTCTTTTGTCTGCAATAGAAGGGTACAACAAGGTATCTTGGTTTAAATGTTCATTACGTGTATTTCTTATGAATGGTTCCCCCCGCCCTCCCTCCGGATTTCTGTTGTTCTTCCTCTCCCTTCCTCTCCCTCTTGGATGTGGGTGTTGGGACACACAAGTGCGCATCTTCCTCAGGCTAGTCTGCACTCCACACAACTGATGTATGGACACGAGTTACCAAAGTACAGGCGGTCATAATATTAGTTAGAGGCTTAGCAAAATGCGCCTTATCTAAACATTGTATTTTCCTTCAATTCCTAAAGTAACAAAAACGCTCCAACTAAAGCTATCTTTTCCCACCATGGATTTATATATATATATATTATATTGCTTTGTAGAAAGCTATGAACACAGCTTTAAAGTGCACTGGCTTCAGCAGAGATTTGTGCCACAGCAATGAACTGCATGGCACGTATGTAGGGGCTGCTTTAACTGATTATCGCCGCCACCCCAAAGAAATATGAAGAATCATGCAAGAACAGCAGCCAGCAGAGAAAGGGGTGGAAAGAAGAAATAAATCTAAAATTACTTTATGCCAATTAGGATTTTCGGTTTATTTATTATTTCAGGTGGGCTTTAATTCAATACACACACACAAGTTTGTGAGTCCCGCGTAGTACCGCACTATGCTACTACTATAAATGTAGCAGGAGAAGCTCCTTCTCGAATGAAACTCCGTTTGCCAGTAAGCTTAGTTTCGCCTTATTAAAGTAATGGCAGCAAAAGTGACTTATTTATTCCTAACGCCTTTTTGCTTCCCCACCGAAACCATCAGCAAATCAAAAACAAATCTTAAACGTTTGTTTCCTCTCAAAGCATGAATGGCAACTTCAGAAATAGTGACAAAGAATAAATTGCAGAATACGGTAGAATAAAAAGCCTCCTTCGAGCCGGAATCGAACCAGCGACCTAAGGATTTCAGTATGAGTAACTCTACAGTCCTCCGCTCTACCAGCTGAGCTATCGAAGGGACACATTAAACTGTTTTTTGCTACTGAGTGTAAAGAGCGTAAGCGGAGTTTCCTTGTTAAATTGAGAGAGCCGGTGAGATCACAAGATGGCGCTGAAGATCGCGTGCTTCGAAAACGTTCTGGTTTCTTTGGTGAAATCCGTGGCTTGGTGTTTCTGCAACTCCAAAATAGGAGAGCGTGTCAGGAGACAACTAGGAAAGCGCGGAGGGCCCCGAATCGCGGGATTGATAAGAGAAAGGGACAATAAAGCGAAGCGTATTTTTAATACAATTTTTCAAAGAATCGAAGAGGTTATATGAGCTGAAAGCGAAATGGCTGGGTTGTATGTTTCTTATCTGTTTCAGGGTCTTTTCAAAATAATGAACAAAATAACAGCTAAAGTCCCTAAACATAAAACAGAAAATTATAAGTTACTTAATTTGTTTTATGCGATTGCAATGGAAAACAATCTGATTTGAGATACGCCGTTTGTACTTGTAAAATAAAGTAATTCAGGAGTCGACTCCTGGAAAGAGGAAAATGTAGACCCAGTGCACTGTGTTGCTAATGATCTGTTAAGTTTGTTCTGAACTAGCGTTGCCTTACTAGGTTTGAAAAAAATAATTTCATAATTTCATTAACATTAAAGGGGTCCCGTCATTTGCAAAACAAAATTTTCGAGCCAGGCAGGAGTCGAACCTACAATCTTCTGATCCGTAGTCAGACGCGTTATCCATTGCGCCACTGGCCCTCCGTGAAAGATTGTTTCTTGTAAAATTCTAAAATAATAAAAATGTATTGGTTCAGTGAGATTTAAGTTTCTTCTGTATATCAGGTTACATTGATTGTTGTAAAAAATGATTCAGAAATGCTTCTGTGCTCTTATTTATTTTCTGCAAATGCGATTACAATGATGTGGAAATAATTAATACAAAGTCCGTTCTATTTTGGCAGCTTATATATCTCTTTCAAAACATTCTTTTCGTTCCTTCGATAGCTCAGCTGGTAGAGCGGAGGACTGTAGGTGAGCTGTAGAAATCCTTAGGTCGCTGGTTCGATTCCGGCTCGAAGGAGGCTTTTTGTTTTTTCTTTCCTATGCATAATGTTATTGGTGGCATAGACCTATTGAAACGTTTTGAAACCAATTTAAATTCCATACGTTTTAATGGATGAAGAAAATAAGAAATAATTTCACGTGAAATAAATCTTCACATCTGCCAAAGAAGGAAAATAAGGGATGTCTTTTTTAAGCATTCAATCAGAAATTCTCTAACATATTACAGTATGTTAATAGTTTACCTGATTAATCAAAAATATATTACAACCTTCATTCTCCGCTGTTGTTTTAATCATAAATGTAAAAATGTCTAAAGTGTAAAAAAGGAATGAAAAAGGAATGAAACATACACAGATGGGGGGAAATTAGTCTATAGGTTGAGTTTGTAACCTTAATTACTATGCTGAGTGTTGGAATAGAACTAGGATAACTAGGATCATAGATCCAGGAGAAGTACAGGGATGTTCATATACTTACAGCTACTTACGTCCCTCGCTCGTCAGTTAAATAAAAAACCAGCTTACAGGCCCTCTTAACAAAAGCTGTCTTAGAATAGAATTTGTCTTAGAATAAAAGGTGCTATTATTCTCTCACACATACATATTACTGTAATGGGGGCCAGAGAGATAGTGTTTATCTGATAATAATCAGATACATTAAAGACGTTCTTGTACAGATAGTCCTCACTTACCAACTGCAATTGGGACCAGTAACTTCATGGATAACCAGCATGGTTGTAGAGTGAAATGCCACATGACCAAGCTCCACTTTATGTCAGTTTGTTCATTCCAGCTGCTATCCTTAAGCAAATCACCCAAGATCATTAAGTGCAATGTCACATAACAATGATTTGCAACCTCTGCCACCTTCCACATTGACTTTGCTTGTCAGAAGCTGGCAGTGAAAATCACAAAAGATGATGACGTGACCAGGATACTGCAACTGTCATAAATAAGCACTAGTTGCCAAGCACATGAATCACAATCATGCCTGCAGGGACACTGCAAAAGCCACAATTTAAAAGACCAGTTCTAAGTCTCATTTTTCAGCCCTGTGGTAGCTTTGAGTGGTTGTTGAACAAGTGTCGATAAGCAAGGATTACCTGAATTTAACTTAGCCAGGTTGCTTTGTAAAGGCTTGTGGCCAGTGCTTTTATCAAGCAATTCATGCCTCTTTCATGGAATTTTAGGAGAAATGTAGATTTACATATGGCTGTGATTTGGTGTCCAATATTCCCCGTATTTCCAGCACTTGCCTTTTTTATTTATTGGAAAAAAATAGTTAATGACAAAAATATATATGGAGATTCTCAGTCATCCAGGTCATGATTGTCCCAAAGGTGATTTTTTTTCAAGAGGCAACTGGACTTTCGGGTTTTTCTTTGAAGAAGTTTCGCTTCTCATCCAAGAAGCTTCTTCAGCTCTGACAATGCAGTGAGTCATGTGCAGATCTGCAGATGAAACAAAACAACCACTTCATAAACACATGGCACAACATAGGAGAACAAGTCCATCAGGACTAGATTCAGCAGTCCATCTGCATTTAAAAGACAAAGGCCACTCTTTTGAAGACAGAAAAGTCCACTTTTTGGACAGAAAGGACTGCTGATCTGAAAGATGGGTCAAAGAGGCCATCTATGTCAAAATTGAACAGCTCTCTCTCAACAAAGGGAGAGGGATACAACACCATCTATCTCCAGTCTACAACAATCCTTTCAACAGTTCCAAAAAGGCTTCACACCCATTTGAACTACTCAGGTGACTCTGACAACACAGATAAATCTCCAGGTGGCCTCAGCGACTCTCTAAAAGGATGCAAATGACCAGCTGTCTGCAAGAAGTATAAATCCTTCCATTTCCCACCATCCAGTCAGAGCTGAAGAAGCTTCTTGGATGAGAAACGAAACATCTTCAAAGAGAAACCAGAAAGTCCAGTTGCCTCTTGAAAAAAAAAGCACCTTTGGAACTAAGGACAAAAAGAGTCATTTGATTAGTAGTATTTTAATGAGGGCATATTCAGGCAACCAGTTTAATATACAGACTTTCAGTCCATGAGTTGGCACAAAAACGATGATGATGATGATGCTTTCCATTCAGTTGTATCTAGTGACTGGCAATTATATGACCTAGCTCTCTATATCTCTTATATGCTCTAGCTCAGGGGTGTCAAACTCGATTTCATTGAGGGCCACATCCGGTTTGTGTTTGATTTGGGGGGGGGCAGAGTGGGCATCGCCAGCTTGACATCACTCGTGTCGGTGGTGCCTATGGAGGCCCGAGAGCTCTGCCTGTGAAAACGGGCTCCCAATCTCCGTTTTTGACTGTGATGGCCTTCTGCAACTCTCTGCCAGCAAAAACAGAGCCTGAGAGGGCAACCCAAGCTCCATTTTCACTGGCAGAGGCACTGCGGGCTGGTCCTTTGCTCTTTCCAGAGTGGCCCCTTGGGCCAGATTTAAGCACCCTGTGGGCCAGATCCGGCCCCTGGGCCTTGAGTTTGACACACCTGCTCTAGCTTTTCTGTACTTGATTCATGTTTATCATTGCTATATGACACAATGCAATTCAACACTTTAGTTCTAGACTTCATTCACTGCTTTGATCAATCTGTGATCCTACGAAAGCAAATTCTTGTACTCATTCAGTCTCTTCACCATAAATTATTTTAATACTTCCATTCTTCACAATGATCATGAAAGCTTGATCTTTTTGATGTTCAGTAAGAGGCCAAATTCCCACTTCCTTCTTTAATCCTTTTAACCAGATGTTTCAGGCCTTCTTTTGTTTCTGAAGGGAGAATTGTGTCATCAGCATGTCAAGTACTGTTTGTGTTCCTTCCCCAAATCTTTGCTCCAATTTTTGATGCTTCAAGTTCCAACTTTCTCATTATTATTTCCGCATACAGGTTGAATAAGAAAAGTGAAATAATGCAACCTTGTCACACCTCTTTCCCTACCTGGAACCAATCAGTGTCTCCATATAGTGTTCTCACAGTGGCTTCCTGATCTGTGCTCAGCGACTGCATGGAACTGTCTAGATGTACTGGCACCCCTAGATCTTCTAGAATTCCCCAGAGCTTGTCATTATCAATCAGTCATGACAATCAAAGGCTTTCTTTTAGTCAGTATAGCAGATATAGAAGTACTTTTGATATTCTTGAGACCTTTCCATGATCCAGCACACATTTGCAGTATGATTACAAGGGTCATTACCCCTACTGGAGTCATCCTCAACATCTCGTACTTCCCTTTCAATGGACAGTGACAATTGTTGTTGTATAATATTAAGGAAAATCATGCTAACATGAGGGATGGAGGCAATTGTACAATACTTGGAGCGGTGAAATCTACTTACCTTCCCTACCAGCTCGGAAGCACACACATTGCGTGTGCACACCCACATCACACATGCTTTTTCACCTTCTGCACACGCGCAAAGGCTTTACACGTGCGCAGAGTGTAAAAAACCTCAGAAATGGCAACGTTTGGGTGGGTGGGAAGAGCCTTGCACTATGGCCACCACTGGTTCTTCAAACCACCATCAGCTGCCGCTACTACTCGCCCGAACCAGACCGAGTATGTAGCATTACACCACTGCCCTGAAGTAGCCTTTTCGCAATGGAATGAGCACTGATCATTTCCAATCCTGTGTTAGTTTCTCTTATTTTCTGTCAGAAGCCTATGATGGTTATGGGTGGCATAGGCCTCTGTAATTTTGCAGGGATAGTATCAACACCTGGGGCCTTGTGGTTTGGCAGTTGGTTCACTGTCCACACACATTCTTCCTGAAGGATGGTTGATTCTATTTCTTCTTCTCTTTCCTAATCAATCTGGGGAGGCTGGACCTCTTCTTACTGGCATACAGCTCTTCTCCATATTCTCACTAAAATATGCCAGCATAAATTAATCATTCTCAGTAACTGGTCTCTACTATGTCTTGTTTAAGGTGTATTGACTGGTGGATTCTGTGTTAGTAGGGAAAAAATATCTACTATCCACTTTCCCTAAGGTGGGCTGATGCTATGACTGGGGCTAAGGCTGTGTGAAAAGGCAACCTTTCCCAGATGGTTAGTCTCACATCTGATGCAAATACAGAAGGGCAGCATTTGCATGATTATGTCATTATACACATGCCATCATTTATTTTCCCCCTCCCCCGTCGCCTTTGTTCCTCACAGTCACCCATGTGTTCTATGACTAAATTTCTCAAAGGTTATTACAAACATGTAATGTAATATACAGGCATGAAAAATATTTTACAAGGATAAAAACAGCCTGAAGATTATGTCAGAAGATGGTTCATCTAGTTCAACGTTATGCCTCTAGCAATGACACAACACATAAATCTGGACAGCTTATCAGGAAGGTATAACAGGGCCTGCCAAATCTCCCATGCCATTCATTCACACATCTGATCAAGTGATATTGCCTGCAGCAATGAAGGCTCAGTTATCATGGCTAATACTGCTGTGCATTTGTTCAATGTATAATGTGATCATAGCCTCCATTTGATTGGCTACACTGGTTCACTGACATGCCTAGTGCTCAATGAACAAACATAGCCAAACAGCCACAGTCCAGCTTCCTTACCTATTCAGGAACCTGACAATTTGATTTTAATAAAACCAATCAAGGTCTGAAAATGTTAAAACAGAAATGTTAAGATAGGTTAGAGGCAAAGGACCTCTGTGGTCCTATTGTTCATTGATAATAATGTTTGTTGCAGAATTTAGCAAATGCATTAACAATATAAAGTAATGTAATTATTTTATATTGTTTAAAATAATAAAATAAAATAATAAAATAATTTCTTTAATCTATATTAACCAAATACACTGGTACTACTATGTAGTCATCAAAATTAAATGCAATTCAATGCAACATAGTCATAAAAATCCCATTACTTTTGCTCACCCTCCTAGGTCTAGGTCAGGGGTCAGCAACCTGCGGCTCTGGAGCTGCATGTGGCTCTTTCACCCCTTTGCTGTGGCTCCCTATCACTCAAAATATGCGTCACAACTGCCAATGTGCAACACCCGCTGGCACGCAATTTATTGAGCTTTTCAACCCCCAGTAGGCCAACCATGGATAAATCGATGAAAAGTTTCAGAGAAAATGGAACGTTTAATTCAACAACATATGCTAGTTTTGTGGCTGCTCAAGAAATAGTCAGGCACGGGAAGGGTTTTGTGGCTCCCGGTGTTTTGTTTTCTGTGAGAAATGGGTCCAAATAGCTCTTTGAGTGTTGAAGGTTGCAGACCCCTGGTCTAGGTCATGCTTCCCATCCCTTCCATTAAACCAATATTTCTTAACCTGAGCAACTTCAAGATGTATGAACTTCAACTCCCAGAATTCCCCAGTCAGAATTTATGGGAATTCTTGGAGTTGAGGTCCACACATTTTAAAGTTGCTCAGCCTTTGTTTTATTTTTTTAAGAAAAACACCACATTAAACAACATCTTCTTCTTGGATCAAAGATTTCTGCCTTATCTTGGCAGAGCCTGTCCTTTGGAACATCAGCCCCTCAGGGAACTGGGTTATCTGGATTCTATCCGCTTTTTGTAAGGTTCCTAGGTTTCCTTAGGAGTTTGGACAACCTCAGCTATGAATGGGAGTTTGGGATTGAAATGTATTGTTTATTTTGGGCATCATAGATTATTGTTTTTAAATGTTGAGTTTTTAATCTTATGCCACCCAGAGTCACTTCTATGAGATTGGAGTAGATAAGTAGACAACATTTTTTTTATTTCTGAGTATTAGCATTTTAATATTAGCATTTTCTTTAAATTTGCCATTTTACTACTATCCTATGTTTAACCAGAAGTAAAATGTAAGTAAAATATATACAGTGGAAATAATGCATTACATCAGTTATCATTTTTGTCATACAAAAAAAATACTAAGTACTAAGTAAATAGAAAACTTTTGCAGAATACAGTTTGCTACAGTAAAGCATGGTGGATATTTGCCCTAAAGTTATGATGCAAACTGCTCTTACAATTCTGTGATGAAGTATTAGCAAATAACAGCACAGATGGCTTTGCCCTAAGATTAGGCCTCACATGCCAGACGTGATCAGGAAAACTGTCATTTTAAAAATAACTTTCAAACAAGTGCCAAGTGTTGAGTGATGCATATGTCTTATAAACAGCTAGAAACATAGCAATACCCAGGGCTGGAACTTAGTCCTGGAAGTGAAATATGGCCATGGAATTATCACCTAGATTCAGCCAACAATGGCAGGATGCCATCACCATTTTTCTAAGTAACCAGGGATAAGTGCTCCAATGTTGGGGTGCATGGGTACATGGGGAGAAAGAGAGAGATGAAAGAGAGACAGAGAGAAAGAAAAACAGAAGTCAAACCAGGTATGTATGTATGTATGTATGTATGTATGTATGTATGTATGTATGTATGTATGTATGTACCAAAAATATCATCAAAGCTTACGTACATAGAATATTGCTAAAGAGTTGGTATTGGATGAGATTGCTGTTTGTTAGTTTCAGCTTTCTATCCTGCTGTTCATATCAAAACTCTCCAGATGAATTTGCAAACAGTAATAATAACAAGAATCAATGTGTAGATAAAAATGCCAATAATAATAACTGGTGTGGTAGTTGCTGCAATCCAGCAGCAGCCGGTTGAAAACCAGCTCTTTCCACTTGAGCAGAAAGGAAACTGCTCAACAGCAGAGAAACAAAATATCAGCTCCTAATTGATAAGATTATTTTGGGAAACTGCAAAAGAAGGAAGACCAGCTTGAACGTAGCTTGGATTAATTAAAGGAAGGCACTTGACTCCCTGCCACATAACGCTGTCTCTGCCCCTCACGATGCCTGGAGGTTGTAGGATCTAGATGAGGGACAACAGACTTAGACTGCATCCTGGCAAGACTGAGTGGCTTTGGGTGCATGGAGCCTCAGGATCTGAATGTTTGTCATTTTTAGTTCTGGATGGGGTTGCACTCAGTGGTGGGATTCAAATAATTTAACAACCGGTTCTCTGTCCTAATTATTTCTTCGAACAACCAGTTCACCAAACTGCTCAGAAAGTTAACAACTGGTTCTCCCGAAGTGGTTGCTAATTGGTTGAATCCCACCACTGCTTACACTGCCCTGTTCAGACCCAGTTCGCAACCTAGAGGTTCACTTGGACTCACATTGTCCTGCTCAAAGAACAGGCATGACCAGGGGAGCTTTTCCATGGCTCCTGTTTGTGCACCTGGAACATGACTTTAGGGTCTCAGTTATTCAAGCCCTGGTCACCTCTCACCTGGACTATTGCAATGGAATCTACAGTACATGGGGCGATGCTTGAAGTCCATTTAGATGCTTCAGCTAGTGCAAAGGGCAGGAACAAGAGCAGCTTTTGGGGGCCCTAGAACGGCCCATATTATACCTCTGCTCTGAAACTTCACTGGCTACCAATGTCCTTCCAAGTGCAGTTCAAGGTGTTGGTTATGACCCTTAAAGCCCTTCAGGACATCGGTCCAGGCTACCTGATGAACCGCCAGAACAAACCCATCCTATTCATGCTGGTAGAGATCGGATCCTGTCGGTCAAAGAACTCTGACTATCAGGATCCAGAAGAAGACCCTGTTCTGTGACAGCGCCAACTGTTTTGTTGGGGGAAGAAAAAGACATATCTACTCAATTTTTACACATGTCTGAAACAGAATCAATAGGGAATTTTTAACTTTATCTCAGGAACTCTATTTTCTTCACTGCATTGTTCTAAAAATAATGAGAGTTGTCAAGCTGGGCTTTTCTTCATTATTTTCCATTTTCATTCTGTATAAAGGTAGTACTCAACTTGCAATCATTCATTTAGTGACCATTGGAAGTTGTAACGGCATTGAAAAATGTGACTCGCAACCAGTCCTTGCACATGTAACTGTTGCAGCATGCCCATCGTCACATAATCAAAATTTAGGTGCTTGGCAATTGGCATGTCTTCATAACAGTTGAAACATTCCAGGGTCATGTGGTTGCCTTTTACAGGGTTCCCAGCTGGCTTCCAACAAACAAAGTCAGTGGGGAAATTTCAGATTTGCTTAATGACTGCCTGATTGACTTAGGTGCAGTGATACGCTTAACAATCATGGCAAAAATGGTCATATAATCAGGTTCAATGGATTTTAACTGCCTTGCTTAACAACAAAAAATCTGGTCTAAATTGTGGTGATAAGTCGAGGACTACCTATACTAGTGATGGCTAACCTTTTTGCCATCACATGCCAAAAGTGGAGGGAGCATGAGGGGGGGTCACGCACATGTGTGCCCACGCCCATAATGCAATGCCCTCACCCCAATGCATGTCCGCACAACCACCCCTGTGCATGTGCGCAGGCCTCAGTCCAATCGGCCATTTGGCCCATTTTTCGCCCTCCCCAGGCTTCAGGAAAGCCTCCTGAAATCTGGGAAGGGTGAAAACGGCCTCCCCCTGCCCTCTGGAAGGGCGAAAAGCAGTTGGTCAGTGAGTGCATGCGCACTGGAGCTGATAGAAGGCAATGCCTCATGTGCCCTCAGATATGGCTCCATGTGTCACCTGTGGCATGCATCAGAGGTGGGTTCCTACCGGTTTCGGAGAGGTCTTATTATTTTTGAGGTGCAGGAGGCAGCGAGCGTGGTCACCTCATGGTTGCTGCTGTGTTTCGAGGAGGGCTTATTTTCGGGGGACGGCTTATTTTAAGGCATGCGTTCAAAAGCCTGATTGGACTTATTATCCAGGGGGGGTCTTATTTTCAGGGAAGCAGGGTATTTCTAAAATAAAAAAGGTTAAGATGCCGCAAGTTGAATTCAGCTTATGCTGACTATATGGACACAACCATGCAAGAAAGAAAAGACATAAATGCAACTCTGAAGAATTCAATAAATTCAACTGAGGGAAAAGCTTGAAAGAAAAAAAAACCAATCTTCAGAGTTCATATATTTTGGGGATCATGCAACGATTATCACTAAGCGGAGGAGGATACTTAGGAGGAAAAAGGAATAACCGTAGTTTTGTTATGCACAAAGCTTAATACTGATTGCCATTTACTTTACAGCATCTTACACTTTCCATGTGGGAAGGAAAGTTTTAAAGAATGCTAAGAACAGCTTCCATTCACCAGTGACTTTAACACACCAGTTTTTCCAAAAACAGAGTTGTACATCTGTGGAGACGTTGCTGGCAACTGTCAAAATCTTCCTCCTTTTCCCACCCCCTTCCATACCAAACACAAGAATGTGGTTCTCTCACTCTTGTAGGCTGTCACCTGTCTAAATCTGTCCTTGTGTCAGAGGCATATATGGAGAAAGTGAGCCTGGCAGCCAATTGCGTTCTGCTTCTAAAATAAACTCCGCTCCTTCTGCTCTCCATTAAAACAATGTCCTCCAGGGAAAGATTTTTCAAAGGACATTTGATCTTGTCAGCTTGGAATTCTTTTGAGCGACCTAACCCGGAAGCACCCTGATTCTGAGCCTATGAGCCTTGCAATCGCCAGGAGATGAGCGCCACTCTGAATTATAAGACTTTTTCTAAAGAGCAGCAAACTATGGATAACTTGGAGAAGCAGCTTATTTGTCCCATCTGTTTAGAAATGTTTACTAAGCCAGTGGTTATCCTTCCATGTCAGCACAACCTCTGTAGAAAATGTGCCAGCGATATCTTCCAGGTATGTTGATTTAAACATTTAAGCCTCCAATTAACATTATATCTAGCTTAGTGATCTCATACTACAAAATCAGGAGAATATTACTGTGTTGGTTTAATTACCAGGATTTTATTTAAATAAGGAGAAAATTAATTAGAGGGAAAGTTGTTTGTTATTTATCTTATGTGTGATTTTGGATCCCTTGCATTTGGAAATGTCCTTTTTATTTATATGAACTGAACTGTTATTTCAAGCATTTAGAGCTATTAACACATAAACTCATTCCTGTTGTTCCTCAACACCTCTAAAAATGGCAAATTTCTCTCTAGCTTACTTTGTCATATTATTAGCTTCCAAGCATTGAACAAAATGATACTGAAACTTATTTATCTTTTTTTTCTACTTTTTCGAGATTTGACCTCATGTGAAGTCCACTAATACCATAACAGTGACTACATTAAAATATTAGATCATACCTTAAGTAGATGGTGTGATAGGTATCTTGTGATGTGCAGAATGTTTGAGAAATAATACACAATTAGCTTTACAACTTTGTTTTACTGCTTGGCAAGAACAGGCCTCCAATCCATACCTTCCAACCAGAGGGGGTACCACTGTGGCTTCAGGAGGTCGATTTCGCTGCCCCTCCTGTAGACATGAAGTAATTCTTGACAGGCATGGAGTGTATGGCCTTCAAAGAAACCTGCTGGTGGAAAATATAATTGATATATACAAACAGGAATCTTTCAGGTAATCAACAATTTTTATCTTTCAAAGATCATTTAACAATCCCATTTAACTCAGTGATGTTTGCCTTTTAAATGCATGGAATTAGACTTCTCAAGAGTTAAAAGCGTAGAATTCTGGAAAATTCACGCTTGGAAGTTTTAATGTTAGGCAGTTATAAAGAGAAATTGTAATTAGTATGAACAGCAGTCTTCTTCAGGCCTTTCTAACTGCCCAAGAAGTAATTCTAGACACTAAGTTTTGTTTGTTATCATTATGTGTCCTATAGGCCTATCTTGCCCAGCACTACTTTTTAGAGGGTCCTTTTAAAAAGCTAAAGATTAATAGCAGCAAAAAGAGGCTTGATACCTGCTTCTGTGCTCTTCTTTTTTCCACTGATTGGCATCTATATCTCCCCTCACATTGTTAATGTTTGGGCTACAAGCCTATCTCTTGTGTTGATCAAGAAGCTTAAAACACATAGAGCACAATACTTGTGCCAAATTGTCACACCTAGCAGAAAATACCTTAAATATATCTGTGAAGGTTAGTAACTGTAGGAAGGGGCTCCTCACACTGTCCATATAACTACTGCAAAGGTGGGTTTCAGCAGGTTCTGACCAGTTCTGGAGAACCAGTAGCGGAAATTTTGAGTAGTTCGGAGAACTAGTAAATACCACCTCTGACTGGCCCCGCCCCCATCTATTCTCTACCTCCCGAGTCCCAGGAAATGTGGATTTTGCAGTATCCTTCCCCTGGAGTGGGGTTGGAATGGAGATTTTGCAGTATCCTTCCCCTGCCATGCCCACCAAGCCCCACCCACCAAGCCAAGCCAAGCCACGCCCACAGAACTGGCAGTTAAAAAATTTGAAACTCACCACTGAACTACTGTATATGTTTCCATGTGACAGCATGTCTTATTTCTCTACAAATGGAATGTTTGCTATATCACTAGACTTTTAGGTCCAGGTCAAAACTATTAGACAGCAATAACATTTTGATAACTGTAATATTAATGCTTGGAATTATGCTACATTACTGTATGGGAATTTTAAAAGACAGTGTGCAGTCATTAAGCATTGAGAGAAGGGAGGGGAAAGGAGAGTGGAACTAGGATTTAAGGATGTTGTCTCTTTGTTCAACAGCTACATAAAGATCATTACTTTTGATATTAGTCTTGTATATGAGTCTTCACTTTATTCTGCTGTATTACTGGCCTAGGTCTCAGTCTGTAAAGAACTTAAGGTCACTTTACTTCAAACATTTTAACCAGGGTAGTTGGATATCTATTCTTTGAGTTTATGATCAAGTAAAATTCCTTGTGCTCAGATATGATTTTAAAAATGGCTCAATATATGAATAGTATGTATCAAATAAGACCATGCTACCCAAGACAATTATATAGGATGCAATAGTAAATTGTTCATGCTAAGTGATTTCTTTCTTTGACGTTTAAATCAAATATATAATAATTTATAAACTTACAGTGATGTGATGGTTGTATATTACTGTTATAATTAATTCAAAGCAATATAATAGACATTACATGAAAGACTTATTCTGAATGAATTCTCTCATGAAAACAAGGTCTATTGATCCTTCAGCACAAAATTATCTTTGTGCTTTTATTAACTACATTATAAAATGACTTATTCAAATGAGTCACACTGGTGCAAATGATGAAAATCCATAAAACTAAACAGTTTGCTTAATTTCAGAACGTGTATTGGGGATCTTGCTTTTAGGACAGTTTGTTTAATATGCATGTACTATTCCTGTATAGTAAGGAGATGAACCGTTGAATTGCCAACCTTTCTGATCTACAAGCTCAGCGTCTTAGCCACTAAGCCACTTAGTGTCTGTAGGTGAGGAAAAACTGCTTAGAACAGACCTGGGCATTTTATGGCCCATGGACTGCATCCGGAAGTTGGTAATGGCTCAGGGAGATGGGCACTGAGCAGATATTAATGTATTCTTTGCATTCTGCTATTAATCTGACAGAAAGAAAGATTGTGAGGTCTGATTGGTTTATGGCATCCGATATCTTTGTCTGAATTTGAACTTCTTCCCCTGTTGAAACTGAGATAATTGATTTGTGACTTATGGGGAATAAGATGGAACTGCTGCTGGTATTGAAGTGGCCTTAGACTTAGACTTCCCTTAGGTGGAAGGTGCTTTAAGCTACTGCACGCAACTGTATTAAAAATGTTTTACATTGGTGCTTTAGCATAAGGGGGCAAATTATTGGAGATATTTGCCAAGTAACCTTTACAGAAAACAGCCTTTTAACTTTCCATAAAGACCTTTCCAAATATTCATGTCTTTTCCAATTGTTCAGTATGAAGCACACCCACATGCACGCAGGTTGTCACAGATTCCGTTCTTAACATCTTCATCGAAAAGAATCAGTTGAATAAAAATGTTTAGTGCAGTGGTTAAATCCAATTTTTTTTTACTACCAGTTCTGTAGGTGTGGTAGGGGAAGAATACTGCAAAATCCCTATACCCACCCCACTCTGGGGCCGGCCAGAGGTGGTATTTGCCGGTTCTCCAAACTACTCAAAATTTCTGCTACCGGTTCTCCAGAACCTGTCAGAACCTGCTGGATTTCATCCCTGCTTTAGTGGTGGTTAACCAGGAGGCTGTGAGTTCTAGACCTTTCTAAGACATGATAGCTGGCTGGGTGATGTTAGGCCTCACTCTTTCTCTCTCAGCCCAACATACAGTTTTTGTGGGGCAAATAGGAGGAGGAAGGAATATTATATATGATTGCCATCTTGAGTTATTACTAATGTAACAAAAGCAGAATAAATACCTAGTAAATAAATAAAATAATAGGAATTTGTTTGCTCCCCCTATGAACCCAGAGAGCTGCTATCAGTCTCATAGTTGCCTTCCAAGCAGAGAAATATTCTTATCTGCCTCTTTGATTTGGTCTTTAGTTTTTAAATCATGTTAGTTTGGATTTGCTTTTCCTCCCCCCTAAATTAATTCCATTCACAGGCCTGAAAGAAAAATTGAGCAGCCAATGTGTGAAGAACATGAAGATGAGAAAATTAATATTTATTGCCTGAATTGTGAAGTGCCCACTTGTTCCATGTGCAAAGTTTTCGGTGCTCATAAAGACTGTCAGGTTGCGCCCCTCTCGAATGTGTACCAAAGGCAGAAGGTAAAAAAACCAAACAAAATCTTTCTTTTTTTAATGGCTTCTCATTTAGAGAATTAATAACTGTCCTGTTTATAAAATTAAGTTATAAGAAAGCATTACTGAAAGAACATCTTTATTTTCTACTGAAGTTATTTTGTTTAGATCTTAGGTCCTTGAAGGATTTTTTTTTTATCTACTCAATCTGTTGCTCCAGCTGGCAGGCACACCATTACAATTAATGTGAAAAATTTGAGCCTCTGCTGCCATTCCAAATATGGTACCTTGAAGAGGTAATAGACTGAAACTGTCAATATCACAAATAATCATGATGGGGGGGAAGTGAAGTTTTGTTTGAGGAATTTCCAAACTAATTCAAATTTTTGCCAAAACAATCACTGTATGTTATTTGTGTACAGATGTCCCATGCCATATAATCAATCCAAATGTTTACTGGAGAAGTGTTCTAATTTCATGGCTTCCAAATTGATCTGGTATCATAGAAGCATTTCTTTATGCTTTTCATATAGTTGCCATCATATATTGAGTATCCATATAATAAATACATAATTTCTTCTGCCTTTGCTCTCTATGAAACTAAACTCTTTACATCAATTTCATTTACATATTTAATGCAACCCACCATAAGCATCAATTCTTAACCCTAACAGCACCAAAATGATGAAATATGTATCATAATAACATCAAGAAGGAGACCTTTACACACCCTTTTTGTGTTTGTATTGCAACATCACATACAATACAAATACTGTACATAATGGACAGTGTCACAATGTTATGCCATACATTTTACCACTTTCCCCAACTACACATCCCTTCCAATCAGAGGTGGGTTCCTACCGGTTCAGACCAGTTCTATAGAGTAGGTAGTAAGCCGCTGGCGACATCATGGAACCAGTTCTGGTCGGTGGAACCAGTTCTGGTCCAGCTGCCATCTTTTTTGGGGGGGGGTGTTTTTTTTAATTTTTTTCCGTTTTTTTTCCTTCTGTGCAAGCGCAGAAGCTGAGTTTCCGGCACTGCGCATGCATCACCATCGTGTTTTCAGCCTTTATTTATAATTTTTTGTATTGCGCATGCATGCACATGCAAAGCGCGCCCACGAGGTGCAGCCATGCGGCATGGGAGGCAGCGAACCGGCAGCGAGGTAAGTTAGAACCCGCCCCTGCTTCCAATGGATGCCTATACAGCCCAACACAAAATATCTTCTGGAGGGTTTCTTCAGATGGCCAAAATTTGCAATATGGTGGGCACAGCATTGCAATCAAAGTTTACCCCATGTGCAGCAGCATTGAATTTGTATACAAAAAAGGCGGGGCTTCTACCACAACACCACACTCACCAATTTACAGATTTTAATCATACCCCAAAGATGCACACAACTCCTCCATCAGTGAGTTTCCCTGACATTTTAGACTAACGTAGTCTGCATCAGTGGAACTGCTTTTTATCTTTTCACAATGTTCCTAAATGTGAAATGAAAGCAGTATAAACAGCAGATTGCAGATGTTTTTAAATTTTTCACTGATAGCCTCAAGCGATAGCAATATATACATGTACTCTCTCAGTCTTCATCACGTTGAAGTTTGGGTGCCACAGGGCAAGCTGAAACACTTGTTCCACCCACTCCCAATCAGTTGTTCTTGACCTCAGTCTTTCTAATTATATTTGATTATATTTCTTCTACTCTGAAATATAACTAGTCTGAATCTAGCATTTAAAAAAAAATTATATCAAGATATCTTCAGTCTTTGATTTCAGATTCTGGCTTTTATTCTGAAGATGCCTCTATCTGCAGACCAATATATTTCTGTCTGTCTGTCTGTTATTGTTTTTTAGTTATTAAGAATTTTTTTTAATTTTGCTAATAATTTCTTGGACATGGAATAGAAAAGTTCAGTGATGCTCCCAGACTCCTTTGCTGCCATCTGTTAAAGGTCTGTTTATTTTTAACACAGCATTCATAAAACAGCTGTTTATATGGAATATCCTCATGAGAAATGCAACACAATTTCTTGAAAGCCTTGCTGAGGCTGCCATGATACAGAGCCAGTTTATAAGCAGAGCTTTTGGAAGAAGCCCAGCATCATATTTGTCAATATTAAAGCTGAGTACATGTTTTATCAGGTTGAAAAAAAACCTGTGTTTTTTTCAATCAGGTAAACAGTGTTTTTTCCTATTCTGAAATAACACATGAAAAATAATGCTTAGAAAAAGTGTCTAAATAGAAAGTGTTATACTTATGCATATCAATCACTAGATTCCCTGCCACAGGTGACAAGAAATATCTCTGCATTGTGAATATATAGAAGCCAGTGTTATTGTATGTTTATAATAAAATTTATTATTGTATGTTTGTTCCCAAAATCACAGGAAACAATATGAAAAGATCAGAGGACAGAATAATCAACATGAAACTGTCTAAAATATTTTAGTGGGAGAATTAAATCATGCAAATTCAGATTTCAATATGAAAAGGAAAAAAACCTCAGTTAAATACATTTATTATAATAACTATCTTTTGCACACACAAAAAGATTATGTTCAGCCATTTTATATATGAGGAATTTTATAAATTAGGTTGTATCTCCTTAGTAACTAAATAAAGTACCGTATATGCTTTTTCAGTACCTTTTCAGGAAAGTTTTAATGATTATAAAGTTAAAAAAATTAGATTACTACAATGCTTTATATCTTCTCAAAGTATATGTTTATTTTATACCGCAGTCTGAACTTAGTGATGGGATCGCTGTGCTCGTGGGCACTAATGACAGAGTGCAAGGAATTGTAACTCAGCTGGAAGAAACCTGCAGAATAGTTGAAGTAAGCAAACACTATTTTGATACCATTAAACCAAATCACTATTATTATTATTATTATCTCCACAACAATTTGAAGTCATAGCTGTCAGTTCCTTTAACTGGTATTGGCCTTCATATGCATCAATATCACCCCAAAAATCTAGGACATTGTAATGTACTATATAATCATATATTTACACTATTTACAGGTAATAAGAGCTACAGGTTTGTGACTGTGCATCTTAAAAGAAGTATTTTGGTTTTTTGTTCCAGTGTGATCATCCATATGGTGTGTAGATGAGGAATTCCACAGTTTTAGGTTGCATAGGTCTTTCTTTCTAAGAAAGAGTTCAAAACCCACTCTATGCAACTTCCACAAATGTTGGAACCAGTAGGCATTTTTTGAAATTTTTAGTCTCTGGGATAGGTGTTTGCTGCACTGGTAAACCAGGCCAGGAAATCAACTCCACAGGAAGGCTAAAACTACTTTTATGGAGAACCTTGCAAGTTGGATTATGCTGTACCTCCTCCCCCCTCCTTATATTTCAATGAATCGAGGCAACCTCTGATTCACTGGAAACATTCTCTTGTTCCTTGAGACTTGAAAAATGGTTCAACCCCTTTTGCTAACCGGAAGCACTAGGATCCATGAACCTATCTTCCTTGCTCTGTATAATACGGTATGTGCTCTGCTCTCACGAAAAGCTAGCAAGCATAGGGATTTGCAAGCATCTGCTGCTTTCATCATAATGACAAAGACAGCGCTGCTTTGCAAAGCTCTGCCCTTCTGAATGTTAAAGCAACATCAGAACCTGTGTTTCTCATACTGACCACTTGTCCTGTAAGCCCACAGACACCACTGCTTCCAAAGGGATTTTCTCACTTCCTAGCCACAGAATAGCTGACATGGAGGACATAACCAGTTATAGGGTATTGTTAAGGAGAATGCTACTTGATACCCATTTAGTACTTCTCCATTCTCTTTTGTTTCACTTCTGTCTTTAGGCTTTTGGGCAAACAGACCAAGCACCAGACCCCAATCGCCCATAATTGTGGGGGGAGAAATTTACTAACTATACCTTGGGTTTGAAGCATTCTTGAAAACATTCTTGTTTTTAAGAATGTAAAAAAAAAAAAGCAAAACACCCATATTTATGAAAATTTTATCCACAAATGAAAGATTTAAATGGAAAAAAGAAGAAGTAAAGAATGCTTACATCTCAATATACCATTCTAATTTGCAAAAAAAAACATCAGAGTCCTTTCCGTAATCAAAACGTACGAGAGGAAATAATATAGCAAACATGGTTCAAAATTTCTGAAATTTCTGAGCCAGGGAATGTATGAAAATATTAGCACTTAAAAGTTAATACATCACATATTGCAAGTATGCATAAAGGAAGTCTACCTATTGCAAAGATGAAATGTGTTGGTATCAGGAGTTTGCAGACCATAGCAAGCCTTTCAAGTACCTTCACGGTAAGAATTAAACTCTCTCCAAAGGAGAGATACTGTAATATTGAAGTTTTAGCAACTTAAGAATCTTCCTTATAGTCAAGCTTAATCCCTAAGATGGCAGAAACCTATTTGGACATAAATATATTGACATAAAAAATTGCTTCCCCCAGTGATGATCCTTACTACCATAAGAACAATGCCAACAAATTGTGTTTTCTATTTACAGTGTACCAAACATGTTATATGGACCTTGCCATATTTCACTGGCTTTGTTTTCTCTCTTCCTACCAAATGTCAGTAGCTGGCAGGAAAACATTCATCATTCATTTTCCTTAACATGGAATAGAATGTGGAGGGAAGAAAAGAACGACAAGTTTTAACAGATTGCTAGGTTTAGCCATCTGCGAAAACATGGTCTGGCTTTCTACAAGTACTTTCTATGGTTGTGTCCAAAGCAGCCCAATTCCCAGCTGAAATTCAGAAAAGCACTAAGTAACCCGAGGAAAGATGACATTGTAATGGGACTTGTGTTGGAAAGCAGCAGAGAGAGAATCAGGTCAGCCTCTACCATTCACCGTATAGGCCTTGCTATGGCACCACTACTATTAGCTGTTTTTCAAGGTGACTTATGTTTCAGAGACCAGGTGCAGTCAGTGAAAACTCAATTTGAAAGAAGTGGATTGTTCCTCTCCTCAAAGCAGAACAGCTCTTGAAGACAATGGCCAGGAATGGGATGGGAGGTCCAACAGGTGAATCTAAATAACCAATAGCTGTTGGGTTGATCCACCTTTTAGGGATCACCATATTGCACTATTGATAGCATGGTAATAGAAATGCATAAAGTTTTACCAACTGCAAAACTTGTGTCAGAATAAGGCCCCCCCCAAAAAAAGGCACTGATAGACCTAAGGAGATTTAATGCCACTTCAGATGTGGTCTAAGAATCAAATTAACACAACAGTAAAAAGTAGAATACTGGTACATCTCTGTGCCATAATTAGATGCAAACAAAGAAAGGTCCTTAATTAAATTCAAAGCCTTTGCTCAATGCTTAGCATTTTACAAAACAATCCAATAGGAAGTAGAAGCAATCACCAAGACTGACATTATATCTATGACTTACTTACATATAACTCCCACTTTTTCCAAATGCTTTCCAAATCTAATTTGAGAAATGCAGATTCTCATAAATGCTTTCATTTTCATAGTATTCAATAGGTTTATCATCCATATATAATGCATGGTATTTTGGGAAACAGCCTTCATTATGTTTTCCATATTTTGTTTTCTTTATTTTTGTTATCTTTCTTTATTTAGAAAGGCAATACCCCAAACCTCTAATGTGTTTGCACAACAGAATGATTTTACCAATTAAAAATCCCAAGTGCAAGACTGTTTAAATATAATTAATATAAAAGTGAAAACATGAATATAAGAAGGTTATATTTAAAAACATCAAATCAACAGGAAACACATTTTTCTGCTCAACAAACAGTAAAGGAAGATCCAAAACAAATTCACAAGGACACATCTTTCATAGTTTGTGTGAGCCAAATAAGCTCTTTTTCATAATTCCAACTAACTTTGTGTCCCTCAGTAATAGAACATAAAGATCACAACCTTTCTTCTCTCTATACTAATAGCTCATATATTTTTTTTAACTTCATATAATGTTTGTGCCAGTGATGAAATGCTACTTACTCGGTCTGGTTCAGGCAAGTAGGTAGCGACGGCTGTCTGTGGTTCGGAGAACCGGTGGTGGCCACAGCGCGAGGCTCCGCCCACCCACCCGAATGTCACCATTTCCAGGGGATTTTGCCCTCTGCGCATGCGCAAAGCCTTCTGTGCATGCGCAGAGGGTGAAAAGGCATGTGTGATGAAGGCATGCTCGCGAAGCAAATTGCGTGCTTCCGAACCAGTAGGGAAGGTAAGTAGATTTCACCGCTGGTTTGTGTCCATTAGACATCAATGTGATCTTGAAATCAAATAGTCACTTGGAAGTTAAATACAAAGCTTTTCCTTTTGAGTAAAAATGCAACCTTTCTTTCCCCATCTGGAACAGATAGCATATTTCATGATCTTTCTTCAATTGGCTTGCTGAAAACCTTAAATAAGGCTTAGCTATTAAAATAGTCTGATTATTCCCTTGCAAAAGCAAAGTATATCTATATTTAGTTCTGGAAATTTTCACAGAGTTTTTGAGTGTTCAATTTATGGAAAGGAAAAACGTATTTCAGGGTATTTAAAGTGGCAAAACTGTATGACGTACCTGGAAAGTAATCATATTTCAAAAGAGATAGCCAGGGCAAAGCCATCATTGGAGCCTAAGGAAAAATAAATTTTGGTTTAGTTTAACAGTATGTAATTTTATTATATTAAATTAGTTAAATATAATTATTAGAATTACTTCTCAAGATTCCAATATCTTCTATTTCATTTATAATGTAATAGAACATATTGGAATCTAGGGAAGTAATTCTAAAGTAATTTTAATAATTTACAAATTACATTACACTATTTATTATTTATAATGTAATGTAATTGTAAACATTGTAAATGGCAATGTTTTGAGGGGGTTGGGGGAATTTGCCAATCCCCCTGAACACTTTTACTATAAACATTTATTTTAAAAGCTATTACAGTTCATATTTTTAGAATATCTATTCTAAAATTAAAATGATCTTGATGCTTAAATAGAAAGGTTTAGCACTCTACCATCAGCATTTGAAAAAACTTTCATTATTATTACTTATTATGAGGCAAATTTAGTTGGGTGTTAGTTTGGAATGTTCAAAACTCAAAATTCCCTCTTTGTTCATATCACCTTCGTCTCAATCAATGAAGTTTGTTGGCTTCGACAAGATACTGTGGAAGGTTTTTAAAAAAGAAAAGGCTTTTTCAGTGCAGAGGCATTTCCCCCAATTTATAGAAATAAAAACAGATGCAGTCGACATAATCCTTTTAACACAAAGCTAATGATTCATTCACAGGATTGCTGCAAAAGCCAGAAGGAGCAACTATGTGAAAAATTTGATTATTTGTACGCAATATTGGAAGAACGAAAAAGTGAGATGACACAAATAATCACTCGGAGCCAAGAGGAGAAATTGGAACATGTCCGGTCTCTGATAAAAAAGTATGCAGATCACTTAGAGACAGTATCAAAACTGGTGGAATCAGGCATCCAATTTATGGAAGAGCCAGAAATGGCTCTATTTTTACAGGTATGTGAATATGAAAAATTCACTAATATACTGCTATACTCCTGTCAGCTTATATTGATGCATATCTCAGTCATTATAATGCAAAAGAAGCAAGAATCATAGCTACAGAGCAATTTGTGGTATTAGTTGGCCTACATTATTGCTTAACCCAAGGAAAAAATGATTTGCTGTTCTTTATTGAACTAAATGCTCAGGCTGTGATGTAGCAGACAGGACAAACCATAGCAGCTTGTAATCTTTCTGGGCATGATTTTAGAAATGTGTACATCAGTAATTGTTTACATGTTGTCAAGTTATATGTCTTATAATTGTTAACATATATGTGTGTGTGTGTGTGTGTGTGTGTGTGATATATAATAAGATATATAAGATATAGATAGATAGATAGATAGATAGATAGATAGATAGATAGATAGATAGATAGATAGATAGATAGATAGATAG
>JANHFT010008578.1:167120-181112 GCA_032467955.1 Pseudoxenodon macrops
GGCATTAAGAGTTGTTAACCTAATCTTGCATAGTTTCTTCTCTGGTAATATTGAACTGCAAACTAGGGCATACAAAACTTTTGCTACATCAATTCTTGAATATAGCTCATCTGTCTGGAACCCACACTGCATGTTAGACATTAATACAAGGGCAGAGATATTTCATGAGAAGAGTCCTCCTCTGCTTGCAACAAAATACCTTATACTACCAGACTTGAAATTTTAGGCTTAGACAACCTAGAACTCCGCCATCTTCGATACGACCTAAGTGTAGCACATAAAATTATCTGCTACTATGTCCTACCTGTCAATGACTACTTCAGCTTCAACCACAACAATACACGAACACACAATAAATTCAAATTATGGTTTACCACTCCAAACTTGATTGCAGAAAATATGAGTTCAATAACAGAATTGTCAATGCCTGGAATGTAATACCTGACTGTGGTTTCTGCCCCAAACCCCCAAAACTTTAACCTTAAGACTGTCTACTATTGACCTCACCCCATTCTTAACAGGTCCTTAAGTGGCGTGCATAAGCATACCAGTGTGCCTCCTGTCCCTGTCCTAATATTCCCTTTATTTGTATCCATTTCTTGTATTCATAATCATGTTTATACTTATATCTGTTATCAAATATATGCTTGACAAAATAAATAAATACATAAAAATAAAATAAATAGTGCTGAAAGTTTTAATTTAACAAAATCAAGAGTCTCTTCTTTCCCAATGTGGCCTAGAGAAATTAACAATTAAAATATCTTTCTGGATCAAAATATACTTTCTGGTTTGGTTTACCTCAAAAGCTTCACTTTTGCATTATCTTGGTGGAATATCTTGTTATGGTTAGAATTCCAGCTATTATAAATATGAACATATAAATATGTTCTAACATTTTATACATGAATTAACTTTACATCTATGTGATGAAAAGAAAAGGAACAAGTTATTAAATAATGTATTTTATTGACTATATTTTGTTTTTAACAGAATGCTAAAGCATTGCTACAAAAGTAAGTAAAGATGTGTTATCATTTTCATTGTAAGCCAACAATTTCTAAACTGTTCAGTTGCAAAATAATGCAGATGACACAATGGTGTTTCTATTTTAGAATTACTGAAGCTTCTAAAGCATTTCAGATGGAAAAAATAGAGAAAGGCTATGAAAATATGACCCACTTCACAGTCAATCTTAATAGAGAAGAAAAGATAATTAGAGAAATTTACTTTTACAGAGGTAGGTTTCCTTTTTTTTTAAAGCTTATTTTCCTTTTAGCTGTGAAGCATTCAGTTTTTGTGAAGACATCCTGTCACGAAAATAATCGAAAGACCTTTTTGACATTCTACAAAAGTGAAAGATATATTTTACATGTCTAATAATCAAAAGTAAACTCATGAAGACTAAGATAGTATGCTGAAATATGTTTTTTTTCATAGAATCTGAGCTTTGGCATTAGTGTTGTAAATCTTTCAAGATTCCAACTTTCAGTATACATCAAAGCTATTAACCTCTGTGTGATCTGTTTATATGACTATCAGAACCTTAGCAATGATTACCAGTAGTGATTCATGATAGAACATTTCCTTGAATAAAGGTAGTTATCAAGCTTGATTATGTGTATTTATGTACCCAAAAGATGTTAATTACTACCAATGTTATACAGAGAAATATTGACAGGTTAGTATCTATGAGCATGTATATGAATTTATATACAGTAGCCAATAGTATTTATCCAGTGTTTACAGCCATTGTAAAGAAAGAATGTCAATTTTGTTGCTAGTCAAGGTTCCTGGAATCTTATTGAAAAAATTATAATTGAAAGCTTCTCATTTTCTACTCTTCTACCCTTGTTGTATTCATAAATGTAGTGGTAAATGAAAAGTGAGAAACAAAAGTGTAAACAACAGTTTGAAATAAAAGAATTGAACAAATATAGTCAAGATAGAAGGGCAACTTTTCCATTAAGATCAATTAAATTAGGACTCTGTGTTGCCATGCCACCCTAAAATAATGTATTTGTGTGACCTCTTGACTTAATTCAAGACCCAACAATATGTGACAAGTTGACCTCCCGTTCTTGCCTCAGCTCCTGCTAACCTAGCAGTTTGAAAGCGTGCAAATGCGAATAGATAAATTGGTACCATTTCAGCGGGAAGATAACAGTATTTAACCACATTTATATTAATCAGACCAAAAGCAGCTCAAGTTCACAAATACTTCTTTATAAACCTTCATTTATCAGAACTTGATCTTTTGTGCTCTTATTGAAATATTTATCACCAGAAAGGTGAAGCTGGACTCAGTATTTATTGTATAATGAAGTCAGTTCAGAATAGCCTTTCAGAAAAACAAAATTAATTAATGCTAACAAACCTTTTCCACATAGTCCTAATATAATCGCATGCATCATATAATGTCATATTCATCATAGAACATTATTTCATTTCAAATCTTTGATCCAATAGTGTACAAAATCGTGTGATCAGCCTAGTTGTTATATAAAAAGTGAGAGTTTCAGGAAAGAGGTGGAACGGTATCCTTTAGCTTTTTTTAATTGCTACATTATGTTGCTGTTAAGGAATATTCCTCAATATATATTTCAGTACAAACATAAGGCAGATTGGGAGGAGGGATTGTATACATATGTACAGCACAGAAAGTTTGATGGCAAGGGGAATAATTTCCCTTCCCTTTTTTATACACAAATAGTATAAGCATATGTCCTTGATACCCTTGGCAAACCCATATGTCTAATGTATTTAGACTGTTCCACTGGATACCTTTTTTATTTTAAGTAACATGCAATTGCAATGATTAATCATTTATCCATGGACATTCTGACCAATGACCATATCCTGGCCATAATTGCACTTCCCACTTTTCCTAGGAATAAAGGACTCAGTGACAAACATCAAAGGACTCAGGAGTGAAAGTCAAAAGCCTGCTATGATAGTTTATCCACTCTCTACACAAGCTACTTCCTCTTATTCTGTTCTGATTATTAGATGAATAGTTTCTGCTTCTAAAAAAAAACAATGTGCTAACCATTCTAGGAAATCTCAAAGTCCTTTGGGAAGGTTTCACAGAAAAACAAGTTGTTAATTTTATTATGTGTTGAGAGAAACAACTATGAACAGGAACTGATACAAAAATACTATTCTTCTCAGAGTGCTGGCTGTGTTTTTTTGATGCAATTCAATTGCTTTAATAGGGCCAAAGATAAATTTTCATGCTTAGAAAAGGATAAACCAGAAGCTTTAGAACCAAAGATTCTCTATTAACAAATTTTATTTTAGAGGAAACCAATTCATGTATTTTCCCTTTTATGTTACAATAGAAGAAGAGGAGGAGGAGGAGGAAGATGCTACAGAAGGGAAAACACCAGATGAAATCCACACTGAATCATCAGGTGAAGAAGATGAAATATCTGAACAAGCATCGTGTCAGCAACTTCAACAGGATGTTGCATTGAAAGACACACTAGCAGTATCTCAGAGTAATATGGCACCATCATTACCTTCTAACCCACTAGTTAATACTCCTACTACAGCAAAACAGGTAACTAATTTTGTTAAATAGTTTATCACTTTGTTAGTCCCTTTATTAAATAAATATGCTAATTCATTAGGTCAGTTTTCCCTAATTTTTGGTACTTTGAATGTGTTGATCTACAACTATCTAGAATTTTCTTGCTCTCTGGTAAATCTGGGAATTGTCAATCAACATATTCTTACCCTGAAGGTTGCAGTAGGGAAAGAGATCAGTGAAAACCTGGAAACTTCATCTAGAGCAAGTGGGATGGTTTTCTGCATACAGAAGGCCTCAGTTGGATGCAGCCCTTAAATTTTTACTTAGAGCATACTAAAAAAAATCCAATACCAATAGAAAATAGACCTCACCTAGCCTACCTTGCCCTTTTCTCTTCTGATATAGTACTTTTAAAACTACAATTTCTGTTAATACCATCTTAAAGTAAAGCCGTAACCTATTGCCTAGAACAAATAAAAACCAAGAGAAGATTAAAAAAGTAACATTATGTAAAATAAAGCTAACATAATAATAATTAATAAAACAACTAGTAGAATTCAGAATTTAACAAAAAGATTTAAAACTTAAGTGTTTATTTTTACTTTGGCTGCAGATGGTGTATTTAACAAACAACTACCAAGCTGAGTTTAACGTTTCCTTCGTATGAACTTTAATTACCCACTGCTGAGTTAAAAGTGTTATCCCTCATCCTTGAATTGGCAGAAAATTATACTGGCTTGACCTTGACTGTTCCCATTACCGATTCCTGTCCTGTCTCTATTTCTTCTGTTTCAAATCAATGAAATCACCTGCATTCCTTGCATGTAATGGGATTTTACATTTTTAAAAAGTGTCTTTATTAAATTTCAAAACCAATCATTAAAATATAAACTAACATAAAAGGAAAAATAGAGAGAGAATAACAGGACAAGTTAAAAAGTGACAAAAAATCCTATCAAATAAATATATAACAATAGTGACCGTCAACTTCCTTTCAGTAGAGATAATAATACAATACAACAATCTGTTAAGTTTAAATAAATATACCAGTATTTAAAATATCCTAAAATACTAACATTTAACATTCTAAAGAACCAATATTCATAATATATTATTCACTTAATTTTAATCTAAGATATTGTATATTGTCAATAACTATAACCATATAATTATAAATCCACAATATTTCCCTGGTCACAAATTTTACACTCTTGTGTGGTGTTGGAATAAGGTAGAAAGCACTCATGGATAGGGCCAATATGAAGCAAACTTCATGGGGAGACAATAGAAAAAGATGTTGCCAGGACATGTTGTGTTCTATTATGGTTGGGGATAAGTATGGAAAAGCTCTAAAATCTGCTGGATTTTTCAGTACTCAATAAGCATAGTTTAGAATATCAAATATAGAAAACTAAAATATAAGTTTTCATAATGCTGCCCTTTCAGAGAGAAAGATGGGAAGAGATGGAGGTCAAAAAAACACCTTAAATAATTTCCATTCTATTTTTTATTTTCTTTTTTTAATCTTTCCTACTAAGGATGAAATGGTACATACTACTACAGCACAGCCTACAGGACTAGTAGAGACTGGACTACAGTCAAATGGAGAGTCATTCGATCCCTTGTTCTACCCTAGTTGGTATAAAGCATCACCACGACAAACAAGCAATTCAAATCCAGCTCCGTTGACCGAGAGTAGGCAGGTAGGGCCTTCCATTCCTGTAGAAGTGAATGTCAAGAAGACAGACGCTCCAGAAGCAGCTTCTGCAAATACAAATTCTGCTGTGTGTGGTAAGGAAGTTAACCCATCTACAGATATTTCACAGGTTAGTATAATTCTTTGAATATGTTGCATTCAACCACGATTTTCTATAAAATAGTACCTCTAAGAAGTAAGTTATGTTAGCATCTTGTTAACTCTAATATATGTCACTTCAGCCACATAGAATTCCAATGAAATCTTAAAAGAAAATTGGAGAAGGAAGGCTACATTTTTGGACAGACACTGTTTTGTAAATTTTTACATCAAGTACAGTATATATAGTACTTAGATATACTGGCTTTTAAAAACTAGTGCAGCCTTTCTTGATGTAATATTCCTAAAAATACCAAGAGCTACTAGGAACTGTCATTTGACACCTCTAGAAGACATGGGCATACACAAGAGAGGGCAATGACATAAGATGTATCATGATATCAGTGTGCAATTGATGCCAGCAATGTGATGCCAGCAATTTGATTTGTGTCTTTCGTACAATGATGCATATGACATTCTTGCTTACTGTGCAATACCTTTACTGGATAGCATTATTTTGGGATTAGCTGACTAGGAAATTTCCTCACTCATAATTTGTAGTGCCATTGAAATACCTCTGTGCATACATATAAGTAGTAAACACAACACTAGCTGAGTGACACTGGCCAATGCTACACAGTTTTAATAAAGAAGTGTCCCTAATCAAACACTTTACAAAAAAATTACATATATTAGCTTCACTCTCCAAGGCACATTATTAGCAACCATCGTTGCATAGCTCTTTTGCATAGCTGTCCTCAAACAAACTCCAGATTAGGGGAATTCATAGATAGGTAACTGGCCCCACTCCCACCCCTGTACCAAAGAAGCCCGCCTTTCCAATGCCACTCTTAGGTCTCTGGTTTCCACTATCGTCTCGAACCAATTTGCATCACTTTTAGAAAGGAGGACAGTTTTAAGCTGCTCGTATTTTATGCTTGGGCAAGAACTGAAGTTGCAACAGCAAATAGGAAGATTAAGAGTATGTCTTGATTATGAGGTCTCCGTTGAAATGCTTGCCTTGGGAGTTGCCTGATACAGAAGCCAGTTTTATTGAAGTCTATGTGAAACACACACACACACACACACACACACAAGATTGTGCAAATGGTTCTATGAAATCAACAGATCTTTAAATATGAATTTGAGAAATACTGAGTTCTAGGCAGCCATCCTCTCTCCAGAAAATCCTACAGAGGAAAATTATATGGGAATTCTAGAAAAAAATGATCTCCATATTGAGGAGCCATGGTAGTGCAGTGCTTAGAATGTAGCATTCTAACTCTGTCCATAGCCAGGAGTTTGATCGTGGACAGTTCAGTCTTCTATCCTTCCAAGGTCGGTTAAATGAGAATAGTTGGGGACAATGTACTTGTAAACCACTTCGAGAGTGCTGTAAAGCACTATAGAGCATTATATAGATCTAAGTGCTATGGCTATATCAATAAAAGCTATCTCAAACTGAAAACAGTTTTAAGATTATGCAAAAAGGCAGGTGAAAACTGAAGGTATGTAATTCAAATTCATGGTATTCCTGAAAAATACTAAAACAAATTTCCATTTGAATCATATGCTTATGTTTAAATTAGACAAATTAAATAACTTTGCCCTGCTGAATATGTATCATGAATTCCAGTTGTGCAATCTCATTATGATATAAATAATATAAAATGTGGAAAGAATCAAAGAAGTATTTTCCAGGTGTCTGATTAAACACAACTGGAAAATACTTGCTTAATTCCTTCTACATTTTATATTATTTATATCATGACAGTTGAAACCTTATAATCTTTCCTATCATTAGTGCAATATTAAAAAACACAATGAGCTGTAAATCAGATATATATATAATCAGAAAGCAGTAAGTACATAGGTGGGATCTAGATATGTGCTTAACTACGTATCACTCCAAACAAGAAGAAGATAAAGATGTAGCTTTCACCAGTTCTTTTTATTCTTTGCAATTCACCGGACTATTAAAATACTGCTCTGGAGATTTTCTCACCATCTAAAACACTATTGAAAGTACTTCTGGAATTGAACAGAGCTTTAAGAGATCCTGCACTAAGCAGGGGGTTGGACTAGATGTCCTCTGATATACCGTTCCATTACAGTACATGATTCTGTAAAAAAAATAATAATAGCAAATCATGTTTCCCCACCATTTTCCTCAAATGGACAGCCTCCCTTGGATTCAACTGGCTCTTTAGGTGGAAGGAATAATTTTCCTTGTCAAATTGACATGTTTGGCTCTAACCTCATGAAATAACTAAAGATATTAAGGGAAAATCACACTGAGTTCAGAGGGGTTTATTTCAGAAAAGAAATTATTGGATTGAAGTGTAATTTAGCACATTTGCAAATATATGGTAATGCCTGTGACACTGATGGTATCTGAAAATCATGACTTAATAAAATCAGCTGCATTTGTAACAGAAAGTTAACATTTCATCTTCGCTAATTCCAAACAAATCTCCTTATGTAGTTCTCAGATAAGAGAGTTATGCTGAGACAAAGTTCCAAACTCCATATGCAGTTACTAAATTATCATAAAATCATTTTTCTATGGGCTGAAGATCTTGAGATCTATTACGGGTACTTTAAATGATTCACTAACAGTTCATCTATGTAGTGCAGATAAAGAATAAGATGAAATATAATTCAGCAGCCACATCTTTAATCTTATCTGTTTGCATCATTATATTTCGTGCCATAGGATTTCAGAGCCAGGAATAGAGTAGGGTACCAAGGTCACCACTGTGGAAGCCTCTGGTTAAAAAAAACCAAACCAAAACACCTGTTCAGCTCTGTCTGCTATCCATTGCTGAACAGGGATCTCTTGCCCAAAACAAAGGTGTTTTGTTCCTCCAGACCTACCCAAGAGTATTGAAAGCAGAGCCACTTCACCTGGCTCTAAGACATCCTTGTGTAAGTACATTTTGGCAGATGAAGTGGCTAGCCACCATGTTGCTGGTGGACAACTGGTCTCCTCAGAGTGGGCACTGACAGCAGCTTTTGCCCCAAATAGCCTGCTTTCAGGTACAGCCCCTTTATTTAATTTACTTTTATTTATTTATTAAACATATATGGTGTCCATCTCACTATCCAAGTGAATCTGGGCAGCTTACAATGTAGCATAGTATATTGTCATATAATTATATATCTGATTGGCGCTTACAAAATTGCCATATAAATGTGTTAGGATCCTGTCATTGCAAAGCTCTGAATCAAGATCCTACTGAAGTCAGAACTGGGAGTCACACAGAGCTAGGAGGAACTTTTTTGAGGGAAGAAGCCTATTTTAGGTGTGTATGCTCAGAAAGCCCACATTATCAGTTCGGGTGAGTGGATTCAGACTATAAACCAAAGCCAAACAAACCACAATAAGTGTCATTTCAGTTAACTTGAGGCTCTGTCAATGACATGTGCCCTACTGAGTCAACTCACTCCTATTCAGAAAACTCACTGCTGGGCACCTGAGTCCGTGCCAGCATTTTAATTTATTTAGCTGAAATTGGGGCAGGCAAAGACTGAATAAGATATTCTAAGTCGGGGGTCTTTATTGTTGCCTGACATTTTAGTTTGTACATGCTTCTTACAAGGACTAATCTGGCACAAAGTTTACTTGATATTGCTTGTATAACCTTTTGTATGGCCTTTTAAAAACTGGAGTCAATGTATACTGAGAGTGGAATGTCTTCTTCACCTGGCTCAACAGTTATGAGCAGATGATTTTGGTGACATTGGTGAAATCATGTTTTATTATTTCCTCACAGGGGTTGACATTCTGCATATCAGTTTTGGCTTTTCTTATCTTACTGCACCATATCTGGAATCAGATTCAGTACATGGTTTTTACTTTGAGGGGTAGGAACTGTTTTGTTTTATCTCAACTAACAGCACCAGCCTTTCCTCTAGCAATGCCTGCAGGTAGTTTAAGAAACAAAGATCCCATTTTTTTCATCTAAAAGGACCATACTATCATGTCATTAATGCTATAAAGCTTTTCCTTCTCATCTTTCCCTCCTCTGAAATGTTATCCTGGATGTTACACCGCATGATTAAAAAGTGAGACCTTGTAGTGAAAGAAGAAGAAAAGATATTGGAGATCCCATATTAATCCCAGAGACATAAATTTCAGTATTTCTGGAGATGTTTAAAATGGTGGATGTAACAAGGCACAATTTCCACATAAATAAGCAAATGTATGCAAATTATTCTCAGGAGAGAAGGTTCAAGAAGCAACATTATTTGGCCCTTATAACCAACTACGTCTGTATTTTTTCTCATCATGAAAAAATATATATTTCAAAACAGAAAGAGGGGACCACATGATTAAAATTATGACTGGGTTCACACATCACACTGACTACATTATGGCTTAGCATGCTAAGTGAACCCAACCAACATGTCCTTGCTCCCTGATTTTAAACCTAAACTTCTCCTTAGTACACTCATTTACTATAAGTAGGAGGTTTCCTATCAAGGGGAAGTATTAAAACATGTTGTCCTTTGCATGCATTTGACATTCCCATATGTGTGCCACCTGATTTCCCTCCAAATTTTATAGATCAGCTTTCTGTTATAGTAACCATGAAATCATATTATCAATATGCTTTACTGACTTTCCATTGGAAATCGGAGAACAGCTTATGTGGGATTTTCTGACAGTCTCCCATTCAAATGTTAACCAGCCTAGACATCTGTGCAACATCGCAACACAGAGAGAAAAGGGACAGAGCTTGCAACACAATGCTGAAACACTCCCTTGCCAGTTAGATGTTGCTGATTGCCAGGGCAGGTCCCTGGAGACACTAATGTTCTGTTTTATGGCAAAAATTGAGTAGAATCAATTCCTTCGGATGCTCTTGAATGCTGACATTTGGTGGCTTGGTCCATTTTAAAAAAGATTAGGAAGTCTAGATGGAGGGTTTTTTTCTACCGGGCCCTTTATTCTATTTTTTTAAACCCTCATGCATTTAATTAACTAGTTTTGTCTCAAAGGTGCTTTTCAAGAGGCAATTGGTCTTTCAGGTTCTTCTTTGAAGTCATTTCACTTCTCATCCAAGAAGCTTTTTCAGCTCTTACTTCTTCAGTTGCCTCTTGAAAAAGCACCTCTGGGACAACCATGACCTGGATGACTGAGAATCTCCATAGACATTTAATTAGTTTTACTTAATAATCTTTGCAGGGTTGCTAAATATTATCACTATTTGGTAGTCTTTTGGCCAGTCCTAACAATGGTACTATTTTATTATTACCAAATGATTTTCATGTACCTGAGCAACAAAATATTTTGAAATGTTTATAGCATTTCAGAATTTTATTGTGCTACAGTATTGCTATTGTAGACTCAGTTCAACGTTCGTTAATATTTTTTGCTCCTTTTTGGTTTTTGCAAATTTTAGACTTTCTAGATGGAGAGTGGAGAGGGAGGGAGAGGGGGAGAGAAAGAGATCTTCTAAAATGCAGCTTATGTTTTTCTGCGTTTATTTCAAGCATGAGATGGGTATTCATACAACTACATGTCTAGGAATTTATTATTCCATGTCTCTTGGTGATATAGTCAAGTCTAATTGATTGTTAAGAGCACTGGAAGTGCTAGTTATAAAACTCATAGATACAGGTTTTTGTAACTGTCTGCTTAGTTAGCAATGTTAGATGCATTTAATGGCATGTTTGTTAAGCTCTTATGTCAACTGTTGGAAGAGATCAAATTTATGTTAGAGGTTTTAAACATGTCTTTTGCAAAGTCCATATCTCTATATAAGCATTTCCAAACCTACTAAAATTATAAAGCAATTTATACATTCATTAAAAAATCAATATGAAACAGTTAATTCTATCAGAGCTGTGGTTCCATTTATGGTTCACATCACTTTTGTCTTCTTAACAACCACCTTTTTGTTACAATTAACTGTCCAACTACGAAACTAATTAGTTTTGTTAGTGTTGTTTTCCATTTTACTGTAAGAATTCTCCATTCTAATCCTATCTTCCCATCATCACTTTTCCCTGGGTTATATAGCATAGTAGATATTTACCACAGTTGCAAAAAGGATATTTTATTTGGAATTAACATTTTAAAAATGTGTGACTAAGAGATGGAGCATGCCAAATGTCAAAGGAACCAACTTTATGCTAAATCTCAGGCAACTGCTAACCGTGGGGTTGTACTTCAAGTGCATGCTGGCTAATAAGATCATTAAAAGAAAGGACTGAAAGATCAGACAGTGAATTAATACCATGCTACATTTGAGTTTCAAGAGATAAATTGTGATTATATTTTTTAAATGTTTCTAAATTGCAGGCTCCCTATTCCAGAGTCAGCTCAAATAAGTTCATTGTTTTAATGAACATTTTAGGGTTCAATTTTAAAAGAAGCTTTTAGTACTTCAACCTTTCCAGACTTAATCCATCAAAAGTGTTTTATGACTGCTTTATCTTTTTTGCATATAAAAAAATATATAAAGAACCCTTTTAAAACCCTGGTTGCTTTTAAGAGTCTCAGTAGGAGTAAAACTTCATGAAAGTGTGTTTTAAAATAAATAACACAGTAACTCCATGCTGTGTGGTTTTGAAGTTAAGCCATAAATTTTGTGGCAATTAAGTATAGCAGGATCCCTACCACTGTTTTATAGCTTGTTCGGTATCACTGAACCATCAATGTGCTGATCTAACAATGACAAGCTTTATATTCCCTCAGCAATATTTTGGTGATGCAAGGAAACACTCTAAATTGTTAGTAGAGGAACAATCTAAAGTAACATTGTGTTCCTTCTTCAGTAGATACTTAAATCAAAAATCTGGCTCCCTCTTTAAAATGGAGCTCCCTCTCATTTTCAATCTCCGGAGGCAGAGATGGTTATTCCGTGATGGAATGAAATATCTTATTTCAAGCTTTAAGCGGCACGCTACATTTTACGTAAAATCTATTTAACTATAATAATCTTCACTCAATCTTTAAAAGAACAACATAAAGAAGTAACTATGGCCAATTCCCCACAACAAGCAGAGGAGGAATAAGGAATAGTGTTCACTTATCATTTGCCTGCTTTATTTGCATCCTAAGCTTTTTTTCATTTCCACATGGAGATGTGGAAGTTGGACTTGTTCTGGCTATAGATGGTAAGGGAGGTAATGGGAAAGAAGACACTTAGAAAACAACTTTTCTTTCTTATTTCTCTAATCCAATTGCCCCTCTGAAGGTTTTCAGTTTTTGAAAAAATAGTCGCATGTTGGTGCTTAAGATATACTTTTCAACATAATGTAACATGTCTTTTAAATCTGGAAGTGTATTCCTGAGGTTTTCTTTTTTTTTAATTTAGTCTTCACTTCTGATTTCTGGAAATTGCTCATATGATTCAATAACACCAGTGAAAAGCTGTTGCAAAGACAAAGCATTTTGTAACATTTCAAGGCAATGGTGTTGCTGTAATTAATTTTGTCAGTGATTCCTTCCTTTAGCATTTAATAGTTACCTCCACAGACTATGAGTCACCGCATACCTTCCGGCATCTGAGTTTAGAACTTTTTTAGTAATTTTACCCAGTATAATGGAAGAAAGGGATTTCCTCCTAAAATGAAATTGCAGCTGGGCTGACCTTGGCTTGTTATTTTATTTCATTGAAATCTAAAAAATGTTGAATTCTGGTCTCTATTAAATTGCTTCCTTAAAATAGCCTGTCATCTCCTATATTGCTTGTAAAAGTAATATAATGGAACAATGACAAGTCTCCTTTTTTTAATACAACGTCTTCCCCTCAGAAATGTTGATTTCTACATTTTGCCTTAAAATCAGTTGTATGTGGCTAAAAGGAATGCACATTGTCCCCCTTTGGCCTACTCTCCACTTTTTATGACATATCTCAGGCAGCTGTTTTATTGTGGTACACTTATATTTTCAAGTATTCCAGGCTTATTTATTCATTTGTCATTTCCTTTGGATGTTCCTGCTCAGGTTTCAGTCACATCTGCTGGATATTGTCTGTGAAATTTCCTTCCTTCCTTCCTTCCTTCCTTCCTTCCTTCCTTCCTTCCTTCCTTCCTAGTTGTCTTCCTTCCCTCTCTAGGTTATACATATAATACAACTTGGTGTAGAAAACAAAAGTCAATTAGACCAGCTAGTTTTTTACGAAGACATTAACAATAAGTACTGACAATTAACCTATTGGCATATTTTTTTACTTTGCTATTTTTATATTTGAATGCAAGTCTATTGTCTCTGGATATTCACTCAAATGGTTATAAAGACTTAGGGCATCCTTTGTTCTGATCACAAAGAGCTTTCATATATTAAAGCTATTCCTTTCTATAGGACAAATTTTATCATTTTTAGACTACTTCACATTTTTTGCACACTGATTGGTGACGGTACCTCTAAGATCCTGCTTATTCCTCCTGTTCACAATAGATTACAATAAGGCATTTTGCTTTATTTATTTGTTTATTGCATTTGTATGACTACCTACATCAACATATGATTCAGGGTGACTAACAATCCAAAGTATCAAGAATAACAAAAATAAATAAATAAATATAACAACCATCATCACAGTGCAAAGCATTAATGATTTAGAATACGGAATATAGAATAACAGAGTTGGAAGGGACCTTGGAGGTCTTCTAGGCAGGAAACCCTACACCACTTCAGATAAATGGTTAT
>JANHFT010008578.1:186887-208763 GCA_032467955.1 Pseudoxenodon macrops
GAACAAAGTGTTTTCCACATTCTCTTTTATACATTATTTGACATATGGGTGCTGCCATGTTGAATTTTTGGTTCTGCGCATGCACAGAAGCTAGTTTTGGACTACCATGTGTGCGCACACTCAAGCGCTTTGCACGCGCCCTTGAGGCGCAACCCTAAGCGAACCGGCAGTAACAGAACCCACCTCTGGTCTGAAGTAAATAAATTTGAGCCTTAAGAACTTAAAATCAAGAACTCTGGGTTGATTTCTTTGATGATGATAAATTAGTTTGTTTCTTTGGCTGTCCATTGTATGTTCAGGATTCTTCTCCAACATCAATGTTCAAAGGCATCAATATTTGAATTATTTAATTCATTTGTAACATTTTTAATGTAGTAAAATAGTCCCTGCGATTTGGCATTCCTTTTCTCCTTGTTAATAAAAAACATGTATTAAAAATATTGATCTATGTGGCTCATCAGCATGTACAGTTTACATTCTCAATTAAGAATGAATTATGGATGATTTTCTAAAATAATGGTGTAGTCCACTTGCCAACTTAGTACAGTTCAAATGAAATGTGGCTACAGCTCCCAGATTTCCCAATCATTGGCTGTGGCAGTGAAAATTCTAGACATTTAATTCTTAATACAACTTACAAGACACCAGGTCAGGGAAGACTCTTAGTATAATCCAAATGACAGTTCTGTACAGACTTGAATATATGTTTATTAAGCTGATATCTCCCTTCTGTCAGACACACAGAGTTTGCTTTACATCAGAATCAAGATGCACATTCATCCAAAGTGATGTGGTAACGCTTTTGATGGCCTGATAAAAGATTATGTGTTGCATTTTACTTATATCAAAACATTATGTGAAAATAAGCCCATTGAAATTTTTAAAAATCCTGAACCTCTTCAAACTAATGCATAGTGCAAACGTACGTGATATGTGGTATCTGTATGTTTCTGCTTTATTGATTATTGAAACAATTGCCAAATAACCTAACTTTAAGCACTGATTCTGACTTCTAAAAAACTTGGTTTTGTTATGCACGAATAAGATTGAAGAAGTAAAAGGGTGGAAGATTGATGGGGAATGAATTGTTAGGTTTTTTTCCTGGTACTGAGATGAACAGCTAGCCATATATAACTTATGCCATTCCATTTAAAATATGGTCTTAGTCTGCATCAAACCCAACATTTTCATGACAATTGTCTGACGACAGAATGCCTTCTGCCTTTTATTCTTAAAAATAAATAATGTAATAAATCATCCCAGAATATCCCTTCAGTCATTTGATTATTATCAATCTCAACTAAATTGCAGGTACCTAAATCTCTTGCACATAATGTGAGCTGAATTAAGTATGAAACTAGTTGTACAGTTGTTCAGCTTTACATTCTTGGCACCGATATGTTTTCTAAGTAATATTTACCATTAATTAAAAGTATGTCTTGCTGTACAGTCCAGAAATACTTCTGATTTTTAGCTGTTTGCGGCTTGCAAGATCATCTCTCCCAACCAGAATTTGCTTATGCTGTGCATTCAACTGCAAAAGGGCTTTTCCAGAACTCCATCCCACATGAGCTCAAAGAGATGGGAACCTGGAGTTGCACCTTAATATTGACATTCCCCATATTAAGGAATATTCTGCCCCTTGAGCTAAGAGACATATTGAAAAACAGGGATTTTGTTCAACTGGACATTTGATGTAGACAATGGACCTGGGATGCACTTGTGATTCAGTATTGTGTTACAGTATATTGTTATGATAGCTTTAATTTTTCTATGATTTAAATCACCTTGACTTTGTAGAAATAGAAAGATACAAGTTTGTTGTTTAGTTTTACTTACAGCAACTAAGAACAAATCAAGATAGAGACCATAGTCATGCATGTAACACATGGTAAAAATGATTGCACAGTAGTGGCTATGGTCTTGATTTTTTTTTAAAATCCTCTTCACTTCTTGCAGACACTCCTTTATAGCATTCTTATTGTGAGAAAAAGACTAAAGAATTATACCAGGAAACCAGGACTCAATCAAAGATCTTTTATTAATTAATACTTGTATTAAGGACTTAACGTGGGTAGAAGACCCCAAGTTAAGTAATTTGCTCATCTGAATACAGAGTTTATATACACTTCTCACATTCAAGATAACCAACAGTCTCAACACCCCCTCTTCAAAGTTTAACTCCCATTTCATAACACTATTGGCATCAGAATAGGTGGTTTCTACAGCTTGGAAAGTACCCAGCTTTTAGTTGTTAACCTTATCTGGTCGTTTTCTTCAGTCAGTCAACATTACTTAGAATTTGTCTCTATGTGTCTCTAACATTTCACATTACAAAGTACAATGTCAGTCCAACCTTATTATTATGCCAAGTATTTTGTTATTCAGGGTTGATTTCATAACCGTCCCTCAGACTTTAACAATTTCCCAACAGTATAATGTGTTTGTACAAAATGGCTCTACTGTTGCTCACTTTTACAAGAATAATTCAGGTTCATTTCTCACACTTATCAAAATGAAATAAATAAATCTGGGTTGGTCAGTGCTTGGATGGGAGACTGCCTGTTAACTTATGTACTTTACTTTTGTTTAAAATCAGTGCTATAACAATAAATGTAATTAATAAATAAATTAACAAATATAATCACAAAGGAGAGTGTGACGTTCACTGGGCCTGAACAGAATGCAAATTCTAGAGCTAGTGACTAACTAACATTAGGGCACCGAAATGCAATGTTTAGGGCAAGTGAGCTGGTATGAATATGGGAACGTTTTAAATGCTCCAGTTCCAATTTTTTCCATGTAAACATTATTTCCCTTTGTAAGAATCCTATGCTTGCTACGTGTTATTAAGAGAACATTGGAAAGAAGCTCACATATTGAACTTTGCTGGTTTCTGTTACAGCCTTTTCACTATTAAACTGAGTTAGTTATATTCTAAGGCTGAGTTAAAAACACACACGTAGAAAGTTATAGGAAATTTTAGCTTCAAAATTAATGGATATGGGTCAGGAAATAAAAAGATGAACTCAAAATTCTCAGTTCATCTTTTCTTTTTACTGCTGTTCGTTTCCACTGAGATTCATCCCAATACCTGAAATTTCCACCTGTACAGTCGCCCTACTGCAAAATGTTTCATTAGAAGAACAAAAAATAACATTATCAAAGGGCTTCTAAAGAAACCAATGTTAGCTTCCTAATAGAGGCAGAAGCCTGTTATTACCATTAAATTCAGCTACATTTCATTTCATAATCTTGACCCCTTGGTAATAGGGCAATAACTTTTTTTCTCTGCCTCATCCTCTTCAATAAAAATGGCATTTTTCAAAGATAAAGAACATATTTACTATTTTAATAACTTTCTGATGGCCCCTTATTTTCTTGGTCAGTTTGAATAGATAAAAACTGTCTTGTCCATGAATGTAGACACAGTCTTGGTGCTGAAAAAAGAGAGTATAGGATTCAGTAGTGATAAGAGTATAATTCTAAAAATCCTGTCTGTAAGTGTATACAAAATTTGTACACCAACTCTTTTATTACCAATAATTTCACCACCGTAAAAGAATAATCCACAGTAGGATATATTTGTATTTTAGAGGATAGACCTAGATAACAAAGCTGCATAATGCAGCAACTCAAATAGAAAAGCTCTGATTAGAGCTTTCTATTTTTTTTTCAAGCTTTAGACAACAGGATCTTTCATGCAGTAATATGGCTTTGTCCATTCAGCATGTGAATGAATTAATACCTAACCTATCATCATTTCTCACTAACTCAGCTTTGAATTTTAACATAATGCATTTTACAAAAGATGCTTGGAATATGCCAGATCATCTTCTATTTCATGTAGCAGTTCTTTGCAAGCATCTGTGACAGTTCATAGCTGTATTTTTTTATGATTTGTGGTTATGGTAAATATGCTTTTCTTCATAAAATAAGCATGTAAGCTCAATTCATGGGGAAATTAAAGAGATATTTGCTTTGACTGTATATTGCTTAAGAAAAAATAATGTATCAAAGTTAGCAGTTTTATTACAATCTATCAAAGCAAAGTAAAAGTCACATTTATTTATTTTAGTTTAACTTATTTATTTTTATCTTGCCTTTATTATTTTCATAAGTAACTCAAGTTGATGAATATACTTAATATTTCCTCCTCCTTCTATTTCCCCCATACCACAACCTTATTAGAGGAATTGGTCTGAGAGAGAATGACTTGCTCAAAGGCTTTTGTGCCTAAGGAGGGACTAGAACTCAAAGTCTCCTAGTTTTTAGCTTGATGTCCTAACCACTACACCAAACTTGCTCTCATTCTATTATATTTTCTTTCATATGTTTAAGAGGAAGCAATATATAATATTTGTTTGCTTCCTGGGATTCAGCTGTAATTCCAAAAGCTCAAGAATGTTCAATAAAAGTAATAGCCTATTGGCTTTCTGAGTGCACAAATACAAGCACAAACATGACTAATATAAATTTTCTGCCATGTTTCCATGATTCATAATCTATGAATCAAACAAGCTTAAGGGGTCCAGGGCTGTCCTTGTGTCCTAGCAGTTTTCACCTTATTTTGACACCATCCAAAGAAAATGGAAGTTTTTGTCAGCTTGGAGAGAAGTAAGGTGATGGGCACTGGATGGAAACAGGGGCAACAGAAGGAGGATAGGGATCAACAATGGGTACATGAATTTCATACTTATATACTGTCTTCTATCTCAAGAATAAGCAGCTTAATCCTGTACGGGGGAAAGACCTATAACAGTACTCAAAAGTTTACATTAACTGGTAATATCCCATTTTAGATGTATTTATGAATGTGTGGGTTTTGTCCCTAAAATATATAATTTAGGACAGTTCTGTGCAAGCCCTTTTGAAATGAATCAAGTAGTATGTAAGATCAGGTAGTCTAATGTACTGCTTCATCTCATCAGTCTTGTAGACAGATACTTGCTACTGTTTTCTAAATATTTTATGTTCTCACCCATAAAATACTTAAAATGATCAAACTTACATAGGTATAAAATATTTCAATTTATTTTTTTCCCTCAGACTGGGTCTGAGACCTTACAAGGACATGTGGAAGGACAGCCTGGGAGCAATGAAAGAGTTGATGAGCCAGCTCGTCATGTTTTCTCTTTCTCCTGGTTGAACTCATTGAATGAATGATGACTCCTAGTCCAGATGGCATCTGGTGAACTCAATAGCAGGAAATAACAACAAAGAACACATTGAAAATAATAGCGGATCAGATTTTATTTAAGGACTTTATTTTGAAAATCATCACATTGGATCTGACTTTTGTACAATTTGAACAGGGTGGGGAAGAAAGAGTAGCAGTTAATACCCGGTTATGAACCATTTCAATGTCAAATTCATGCACATTTTTGAACTCATGGCAAATATAAATGATAACATTACTTGCCTAGTTTGCTTCTAGGCACTGGGATTTAGACATAAGGCTCTACAGTATTTCTAATAGCTGATCTGGGTTATGCCCAAATTATTATATGAATGTGGCAAATGCCCCTACTTATGTTCAAATAAAATTAAAATCAGAAGGAAGGAAGGAATTGAAAAGAATATATTTACAAGTAAACAAAAAACTAAACTAACAGTAAAAATTCATTATGCGTATTTGTAAATGCCTTAGGCATAGTCTTAGTTTTATGTTTGTACTTTATCATTTCTTCACTAAAGACGTTGTTAATAAATTTCTCATTATTTGGACGTTTCTTCACATGCCTGTTTTTGTAATTGAATTCGGTAACCCTGAAATTAAAATATTTATTAAAATATTCATAGATTGTTTAGCTCATAGAATATTACTGCATAGATATAAAATTAAGAAACCTTACAATAGTTTTAACAGGATCTAAAAAGGCAACTATTGGAAGCAATAACAAAAGAAAAAGATAATTAAAATTGATGAAAAGCATAATGGAACTGAAATATTTTTAACTGTTACTTCAAAATGAGTTTTGGCACAGCTAGTGTAATGTTCTTCAACAGAGAATTCAAAACTCAGAATGCTACCACAAGCCCTATGGCACAAAAAGGTGGGATATATAACTGGATATTTACAGAACATTAAAGACATTTATAAGCCAAATCACTAAAATTAATGAGGCACTAATTTTCCTGATGACATTTGGACTCCAGTTGGGGTTTCTTTTTAATCAGAATTGCCAGAAAGCTGGTTTTGAATTTTTGGAGTTTTCAAAGTAATTTTTTCATATAGTATAAAGAATAACAAGTCAAATCAATGTTCAAAATCTTTGCAACAATGATGATGTATCCTAAATTGTGACCTAATTGCTGGGATTCTGTTATTTTTAATTCATAGGCTTTATGTTACAATTTAAGTTGAATTTCTCATTTTCTACATTAACAATGAATTAAAATGTCCTACACTGAAAATCTATGGCCCTCTTAAGTATTGGGCGTCAACTCCTATTCTTTCTAGCTTGATTAAACAATGATAATGGATTATGTGAACTGTGTTTAAAATCAGCTACAGTGCAACAAGTGCCTATATGTAATGCCACACCAATGATTCCTTGGAATTTTAAAAATGTATCTCTTTCATAGCTTCCATGACTTTTAGTGTGACATCATGGAACCTCTTTACTGATTAGCAGCCCAAATATTTTTCATGTCTGTGTGCAACCTATTCGTCCATCAAGAAGAAAAAGAATAAATATTTGATTTGAATTTTCCTTTCCCTTTTGATAAAAATAATGACTTCCTGCTGACAATTGCCTAGAACTTATCTCATACATTTATTCATTCATGCCACCTGTCAATCTAAATTTTGAATTTCATTTTAACAGTCACGGTGATGCTAAAAATCAAAAAGACTCACATTTCTTTTTGAGAACATCCAAATATATGGGGGAGGGGGGGTGAATTCGATGACGTACAAAGAAAAGAACATGTTGGCTCTTCCTGTGTCTTCTGCCAAATATTAGTGTATCTGCTTTACAGCATTCAGACTAACTTAGAGTTAGATGTATTGAGAAAAAAACAGAAGCAGGTGCTGGTATCAGGAAGAACTGTTACCTAGTGAAAAACATTTCTTATGCATGCAAAAGTTCTCAGGTTTAACTCATAGCCTCCTTACACAGAACTGGGGTAAATTCCCATTGAAACTTTGCACAGTCAGTGTCAAATAATATAGAGTGGGTAATAAGTACATCTTGCAGGACACCAAGGCAAACTTGTTAAAAAAAACCTCTGTCGTGCAAGGCATGCCCCATCCAAGCAGCCATTTAGAATGGACTGGAGAAAGAGAAGAGGAAGGTCACACACCTGCTTCTTCATTGCCACTATGTAATGATATGTGGGAATGACTTTAGGAGACAGGAGGAAGACCCTTGGTCTAGTCAACAGAATGATAAAAGGAATGTGATTCTGAATGTACACTCTTCAAAATTAGGAAGGGCTCCTTCTCAGACTTTTTCTTCACCATGCATCCATCCTTTGGATTCAGATTTTGTTCATCAGAGAGTTGTTGAGGCGGCATCTCTTCCTCTTGTTTCCCAAGGTCGTTCCACATACCATTACACTCTGCTACAGTAGACTTCAAGCCTAAAATGATCTCTCCTCCTCTCCTCAACCACCCAAATGTCTTTCCTCAATGTACTTGACTTTCTGCAATCATGCCCCTCTCACCACAAGTCCCCCATGGACATACTTAAGTCAGCAGAAATACATTCTTTCAAGCATACAATGTCTACAAAAATCTGAACGATTACTACCGGTATGTGCTTTTATTGGGGTCATGAGGATGAGCTGTTGTTTCTGGGTTATAAAATATTAGTTATGTGCTATCTAGTGATTACCCAGATTTTTGTAGCCCACATATGGTGGTTGTTAATTGCATAAAGTATGCTCCCACATCCATGGGGTAAGGAGCTGGTGACAAGAAGAACCTGAGTAGATCTCCTGTGCCTGCAGATCCCAAGGAATATGCTTCCTGTATTTTCATTATATTTGCACCAAGAGTGTTGACTGTCATTCCAAACACACTGCTGGTTGGAAATATCCCTCTGGAAGTTGCACCAGATTGGCAGTTTATTTTTACGTTTTTATTTTAATTGATTTGACTTCAAACAACTTTGGTTGGCTCACAATATACCAGACAACGTAAAAACAATATAATAAGAAACAACAAGCAAAAAACCATTGAAGTCCCAGTTGTTCCCAGTATTTGAGTTAAGGTAGTTGGAACCCCTTGTGAGTTTTGTTTTAGGTCAGTTAACCAGCTTGTTTTTTACCTGCTTTCTTCTTTATTTTCTGGTAATTTGTTTTTGGATCATAATCCATTTTATTCTTTTGGTTATACTGTGAACTGCCCAGAGATATTTGGAATTAAGTGGAGGGGGGAATAAACTGAATAAATTAAGCCGACATATCTTTTTTTATATATTTTTCTTGGTCTGCCTATCCACACATGTACAGAAATGATAACTGATAGAAATTTGAGATAAAATTCTGAGAGTTGCAGTTCCAGTCCTTCAAGGGGGCACAATTTGGGGAAGATTACTGTAGAAGGGAGACAGTGTCAGAAGGAGAAGGCCAGTGTCCGGGAATGAAAACCTCTTGCTGATTCAGAAGCGGATAATAAGATCTTTCAGGCTAGCAATCTTAACATCATTGATCCAGAGAGTACCTGGGTGTTATCAGGCTGGAAGAGCTCTCTATCCCTTCCAGGGTTGCTTGGGCTGCTATATATATTGGCTAGATCTTCTATTGAAAAACATATTTAAGGCACACCAAGAAGCTTATTATTCAACAAGAGCACATGCAGACATCCAGAATCATCTGCTTAATTTTTTTTTAATCACTGACAATCTCTCCCAAAACTCACAGTTTTGTCCCCCACCTTCACTACCACCACCATTTAATCTTCATCACAAATTGGTGACGTAAATTAAGCCGATAAACAGTAGACCGATTGATACCCACTTTCTCCTGGTCCCCACTCTATCTTTTTAAATGACCATATCTCACTGGCTTAAATGTTGGGGGTGGAAGAAAACATTCTCAGTAATAGATGGATGTCTTTGAAAAATGACAGTCGTTCATTTGGACTGATTTTGAATTAGCCACCATCCTATGGTTTCCAAATAATTATTTCACTTTCAAAAATGTCTGGGAATTGTGGAAGAAGTTCTGTTCCATTATCTTGGTTTTTTTTCTTCTAAACATTCTTGAGAGGTCTGTCCCCTTGTCTAAATATGGACCCAAAATAAGACACTTTACAAAGTCTTTGATATAAGCAGTTCACTCAAACACTTATATTGTAGCCACCAGTTTCTTTGGGCAGGATTTCAAAAAAAAAAGCCTATCCTGATCCAAACTCCAGGCCAAAAAATATGCCACATTTCTTTCGTAGTTTCCTCTCTATCCTCAAAAACCTGTAAGCAAAACTCTGATGAAGAAAGCTGGAAAAGGTTTGGAGGATGTTTGCCATGTTATTAACAAGAATGGAGTTTTGCTTGTTTTTTTTTAACGTGGTTTGAAAGGTAGATCTAAGAATATACGGTATCTTTTTTTTAATTATCTGAGGTGACAACAAACACTGCTTGTATTCCTGTAATGCCAAAATATACTGAAGGGAGGGAGGGGAAGCACTGCAGCTTGAATAATATATTTCGCCTGGAAATCCACCTTTTGGTTGGATTGTAGTTAACTGGGTTAACTGGGACAGAGCACCAAAACAGTTACTGGCTGGGAAAAGAATAGGCAGGCGGATACACCAAATGGCAACTTTGCACATGCTTTTACTCTGGAGCAAATGTAAGCTGCAAAGAATTCCTTGGTAGGATGAACAATCAGAAATTCTCTCTTATCGATTTCAAGATGACAAGCAAGGCAAAAGTGACAGCTTTCTCTTGGGAATCATTTTGTTCAACCTGCAACCCTTATCCTTCTACCCAAAATCTATAGAGCTCATTGCACCTGTCCAATGCAGCTCCCCATTTTTAATTACTTGTATCTGAGTTAATCTGGAATTGATATCCTAACAGATGTCAGGCAGATTAAAATTTGAGATCATCCTTTATTCAGAGGGGCTGGTTCAATCTCTCATTGTCCTCAACTACCTAGTTGAGGACAATGGGAGCAATCGTTTTTTGTTTCCTGTTGGGCAGCAGTTTGGAGAGTTAAGACAAATTCCTTGTGTGTCCAATCACACTTGGCCAATAAAGAATTCTATATTCCCCTTTCCCCATTTCAACATCATTTCTTCCCTAAGGCAAATTGAACCTTGGCTGGATGGGTGCACAACCACTGTGCCCCACGCTCGGATTCTGTGCGTGTCAATGTGTTTTTCTACCTCATATCCCACCGTTAACAGCCCCACTCCACCCCATCGAAGATCTCCAACCCTCCGTTTTCCTGAAATTTGACGTACCGGCAGGCAAGGAAGGAAGTGTATGCAAAACCAACGTTCCTTTGCAGCTTTTATTAAAAATATAGAGAGATATTATATAGATATAGATAGATGTTAAACGTTCTCTTACACAACCAAGTTGACCGAGCGCTGAAAATATGTTTTATTTGTGGAAAGAAATGTTTACAAAGAAAAGACAAAGAGGAGTGAAATCGAAATAGCTGAGTACAGAGAGGCTCCGGCCCCCTTCCCCGCCCACCAACCCCAGAAGACGCTTCTCGTCCTTCACCTGCTCCCGATGGCCTGACCAACCGACCCCACCCCGGAAGGCCTAAACCGGACTCTTGCCTGGGACAGGACGGGTGAGAAAAGAAAAAAAAAGAAGTTACAAACGACGACACTTGGGTACGACGCCGGACATGCTATTCAAGGCTACTTCGATAAAGCTTTGGAATAAAAGAAGGAGGAGGGGGACGGGGGAGGGCGCGAGGGAGCGGTTGTTAAGTAGACCTAGGTCGAAGGGCTGGGCTAACTGGAGGAGCTCTTTGGTCGGGGCCAGGCGAAGGAGAGCGCTTCATTTCCCGATGATTTCCATCAGTTTCCTGTTGCTATGAGCCTGCTGCGCCAACTGCTCCGCTCGGGCCATCTCCAAGACTTCCCGGAGGAGATGGAAAGTCAGATCCAAGGAGATCGGCGGCTCCTCGGATCGTTTCTCCTTCTCCGTGGCCTGTAAGTGGGCGCCGTCGTCTTCGCCGTCCCAGGAGTCGGGGGCGCCCTCTAACGAGCGTTCTTGGAAGTGCTGCAGCTGCTGCAGCTGTTGGACGACGGCTCGGAAAAAGTTGCCCGCGGAGGCGGACGTAGCTAGGTGGCTGCTGCTGGTGCTCGTGCTGGTAGTGGAGGAGAAGGATCCGGCGGCGGCGGCGGGAGCAGCGGGGTTCTTACGAAGGCTGCCCAAGCGCAGGAAATATTCTTCTCCCATGCGGAGCAATATGGGGAGCGATGGGGGTTGTTCTTGGAAATCTAGCTGCTGCAGAGCGCTACTGGCGGCGGGAGCGGCCGGGGCTCCCTTGCTGAGGGTTCTGCACTCATGGCAGGGCTGGAGAGCAACCAATAAGATCCCGGTAGAGACAAGCAGCTGGATCTTCATGATTCAGGACGGCCGGATCTGCAAATGTAACAGGAGGGATGGTGGGAAAAGGCACAACTGTCTATCAAAGAACTGGGGTGTTGTTGTTGTTGTTTTTTGCTGTCCGCGCAATTTACTGTCCGAGGTGCTGAAATCTTTCAAGCAACCCTCGCGAAGACTCGTAAACGAACCGAGAACACAATCAGACTTTTCCCCAGAACGATCAACCCAACTCGAATCAATTTTTTCTCTCTCTCTCTCGAACTTAAGCGCGAAAAGGATTTGCATTCTTGCTCTGGGTGAAGAGCTGCCTGAAACCCACCCGCTCCTTCTTACTGAAGGTCAGAACAGACGGAGTAGTACTTGATTTATACAGTTAAATCGCTATATTGGGGGGAGGGGGGCTTCCTATAAATCACCACATTTAATCTTTTAAAACAGGGAAGCTTGCCGTACCAAACAATGTCTTCTCCCTCCTCCTCCTCCTCCTCAGTTATGACATGATATCAGGATAACGATGCTTCTTAGACCATACTACATACTTCCACCACAATCCACAAACATGCACACACATTCACAGGTTGCAAAAGTTTGCAACCTGTGCTTGCACCTGCCTCTTCCCTACCTTAAGAGATACCGACGGAGCAGTCTGGGAGAAGTAGAGTCAGTCAGTGGTCGGTGCCCACTTTTTCCTCTCTCTTTCCTTCTTGGGATGTGTACCTAACGTCTCCCGCCTGTCCTGGTGATCCGTTGGTGTCCTAATCAGAGTCTGGCTGGGTGATTTTTATAGGTTAGACCCTGTTCTGGAATCACGCAGCCCTCGCCTAATAAGCTGACGCTTCCTTGACAGCTCGCTTGCGTGCCCCGATCCACGGCTGAATCAATCATGGGGGCCGCTCCATAGCAGCGGTGGGCAACGTCCTGCAATCACAACCCCAAGTCTCACATCCAATTATAACAAGAGATATTTATTGCTTCGTTAGTGACGTCAGCAAAGCCTGTGGTGGGGAATTATCAGCGGGACACTCTTTCCCATTGACAAAAACCCTTGAATGAAGAGTTCCCAAACTGGAAGGGGGGGGGGAGGACAGAACAGGACATCAGCAAGCACCACCTCCTACTATCCCCAATCAAGATGGTCAAAACTTTCCACTTTGTTTGTTCTAAGGAAACGGTCACTCAAGGAAATCAAAGCACTGGAATCACACTTCTTTAAGGGTGAGGCTCCTAGGAGAACTTCTGAAAGTAAGTCTGGTTTATTGCCAACAAAGCCATTCTTTCTACTTTCCTCATTTGCAGGGTAGAGTATCCACAGAGAAGTTCTAATATGCAAGAGCATAAATAACATCTTTAAAATTGAGTAGCCTTTCCACTGGGTTTTCCTATTGGTACAGGAGAAGAATTCAAATGAAAAACTGAAATCAGGGGAAAGAATCAGGTAAAGCCAGCATATGCAACACACCTTTCTCTCCTGCTTTGTTTCTAATAGTGGAGGGGAGGGCTGATATGGTAAAGAGTGATAAAGTCTTCTCTTAAAACAGATGGTGAAGTTGACAAGTTTGCTAGTCCTAACCTTCTTTTGGAGCATAAAGTCCCATGAATTACAATTGAACTTTCTCTGCTGGATAACTTGGAGTGTGGCATGAAAGAGTTCCAAAGACATTATAGGGAGGTGAAAGTCCAGCCCATACACACAGCCCGTCTGGCTAGCTAAAACACACACAAAGGAGAAGAAGGGAGAAATCGGACTGTTGCTGTTGTTTTGCCATTGCTACTGTGCTATACTTCCATACCACAGTGAATCCAATTTAAAATGTGCTGTTGGACTTATTGGAGTTAAACCTGATGGCCTTTTCCTCCTTTTCAGCAGCTGAGAGTCTGATATACAGAATGCAGCTGAATCTAAGCAGAGCTATCCAAGCTGTTCTTTCTACACCTCTGATAGCCTTTGAAATGATCTCAGGCTTTTTATCTCCGGCATGCAGGAAAACAGTAATGCTGCCTCTAATTTCCTTTGATCTGGATAACTTGATATAGCTGAATGGCCCTTTTAATTTTGCTGGCCCCTCCCTTTCCCTGCTTGTGTCTGTAAAGTTAAGTCTTCTTCAAGGACACTTGAACTCCTAGGGACAACCAAGTAATTTTCTTGTTACCAATAAAGGAGAATATTTGTAGATCAGGGTTGAAATGAATGCAGTGGTGGGATTCAAATAATTTAACAACTGGTTCTCTGCCCTAATGATTTCTTCCAACAACCAGTTCAAAAAGTTAACAACCGGATCTCCCAAAGTGGTGCGAACTGGCTGGATCCCACCACTGAATGAAATGTCTGCAAGAAAACAAGCAAGCTCAGAGAGCACCAAGGACCCTTCAGTTTTTCTGTTAGGAATAGAGAAATGGTTTGCTATTAAGTTCTGAGGTTTTGTTTGTGTGTTAGATTTGTTTGCTACCCATCTTGCCTCAAGGTTTTTTCACCTTCCCAGGTGAATTGTTACCTGTGGAATTCCTTTGTCTCCCACTAAGTATTAACCAGGCATTATTTTGTATATCCTCTGTATGTGGAGTTAGGAAGCAAGTTGATCTGAATTAATTCTTTAATTTTAATTTTTTATTTACACTTGATTCTACTGTATGTCACCCTTGCCATTTCTGTCCATAGTCTTATAAGCATAGAAAACATCCTATGACCAATTAGCATTGTTTTCCTCAGTGCAATCCAAGACCTTCAATATCAGAGATGAAATACATACAAACCTACATGCTATACTGTTTTTTTCTTTTCTCACTCCCAATCCGTGACAGTTGAACTTGGACCCCAGAACAGTTGATGTTGCAAATGCCATCATTCATCCAACTCATTTCCTCTATAGAAAGAGGGCCCACAGTCAAAAGCACTCTTTAATTCTCTATTCTCCAGTTGCTCTCAGCCCAAGTTAAGAAGTTGGGTTGTGCATGTATTTAGCTCCCTGTGCCTGATAAATGGGAGGGGCGGAAAAGAAGAAGGTAGGACATGGGAGGAGAGAGGAGGGGTGAGGAAAGGAGAGGGAGAATCAAGAAAAGAGGAGGGGAGGGGAAGGAAAAGGAGGGGAGAGGAGAGGAAGAGAGGAGGGGATAGTATAGTAGAGGGAAGGGGAAGGAAAGGGGAGGCGAGAGGAGACCAGAGACTGGATCATCACAAACCAAGTGGACTGACATTTTGGATATAGCACAGGAGTTGAAATTAATACTAAGGGGTAAATGTGGACAATTTAATGATGGGATGATTGTTTGATATGTTCAGATTAGTATCATGAGAAACTATTCTGCTGAAACATTCAGAATTACATAGTTCTCCAATTTAAAGGGGGAACATTGTCCCTCTTGTTGGAGGACAGGAAAGAACAACTGGTTTGTTTGTTTTTTCAGGAATAATTTGACCTGTTCTTCTTGTTTCTAGTCTACTCTTCTAACCAGATGCCACTCAGATGCATGCTAGTGCCATAATATATCTGGTGGGAGTCATATTAGGGAAACCTGTTCCTTGGTTAATGATAAAGCAACAAAACTATGGAATGTGTGTTATGTGTATTCTGCTTTAAAATTTTGGCAACAACGTTACATAATTCCATGCAGATGTTCAGTTTCTAGCTATGAATATTGTTGTAATTTTACTGCCGTAGAGTGCACTTCTGGAATTGTCTACTTCAGATGGTAAAATGTCTACATACAGCTAGTCCTGGGACCAGCAACTCCATTGTGAAGGAATGTGGTCATTAAGTGAAACATCAAATGATCACAATGTATTTACATCAATTTCCCTGCAATCATAAAGCAAATTATTTGTAATTGTTAAGTGAGACATCACAGTCACGTGATTTACTGCTGACTTCTCCATTGACTCTGCTTGTCAGAAACTGGCTATGAAACTTGCACATGCAATCACATGAGCATGGGATGCTAAAATTGTCATAAAATCATCCTAGATGCAAAACCTACAAATTGTGAGGACATGACTGTAAGTATATTGCAACTATCTAATGTCCAAACACTGGTCATGAAGTTACTATTTCACCACTGTTGCAATTTCACACTGTCTCTAAACAGGGCAGCTGTTAACCAAGGATTACATATACCTTGATTCTGGGATGTCATTATTTCAGCTAGCAAACGTGTTGAGCCAACAGTGTTACTGAAGTTCTCCATATGGTTCTCCTTTCTGAGGTGTAGTTGACATCATTAAGGAGAACATTTTGGTTATATTCCAAAGGTTCCCAAGAATTGATAACTCTTCTCAAAGTGGCATGTTAATATTTTTAAAGAAACAAATGAAAATCTGGACACTCAGTTATTGGGCTATTTTGCTCTTTTATTAGTTATTTTTTTCTCTTTGGTATATGTTTTATTGATTTATACTTAGGTTTTGTAACCTCAGAATAAGGATAGCACTTACTGTAAGGTTACATAAAACACAATCTTGAAAGACTAAAAGTGTTTTCCCCTCTTTTTTTAGTCCCCAGAGAACGAGAGGGAATACTTTCCATGATTTTCCACCCTCTGAGTTATCTCTTATCAGATTGTTGCCAAGGTTACAGCTCTTGCTCCTATCTCCCAGGACATTCCCACATATCATCAAAGTTTCAGAGGACCTTGGATGATGTGGATCATTTGGACCTGTTCAGTTGAATTTTAAGCTGGGTTATAGTACTGATTGGTATATAGAGGGTTTGGGATGGGGATAATGTGCCCATCCTGACCAAGGGTGAAATCCAGCAGGTTCTGACAGGTTCTGTAGACCCGGTAGCGGAAATTATGAGTAGTTCGGAGAACCAGTAGTGGAAATTTTGAATAGTTCAGAGAACCAGCAAATATCACCTCTGCCTGCCTCCAGAATGGGGTGGGAATGGAAATTTTGCAGTATCCTTTCCCTGCCACGCCCACCAAGCCACGCCCACAAAACCAATAGTAAAAAAAATTGGATTTCACCACTGATTCTGATCCTCCTGGATCTTTCAGTGGCTTTCAATATCATTAAACATAATATCCTTCTAGAGTGGTTCAGAATTGGGAGTGGAGGGATGCTGTTTTCCAGTAGTTCTGCTCCTTCTTGTGTGGCAGATTCCATTTGGACTTGGTGAGGCTGATAGGTCCTTCCCTAGGCCTGTCTTTTATGAGGTGCATCAAGACTCAGGTCTCTCACCTCACCAATTTAACTTCTACAGGAGGCTTCTGGGAAAGTCCCTCAATGCCATGGCATGTGATATTATCCATATGAGAATGATGTTCAGCTATACATCTCCATCCCAGGTAGGGCAGATGATGCCATTCAGGTGATTATCTAGTGTCTGGTGCAGTGGTGGGTTTCTACCAGCTTTACTACCAGTTCGTTGGGTGTGTGATTTTTCTTGCATGTGCAGTTTAGGAGTAAATTCAACTTCTGCCTTGAAAACAAAGCAAGGAGCTAGGAAAACAGCTGCAGAGCAGCAATTCAATCTGCTGCCCCTGATTAGTTGGGCTTCAAAGGCAGAAATCAAGATCAGTATAATCCAGGGGTGGGCAGGTGGGCCAACTTCCACAGTTACAGAGAACCGGTTCGCTCTCAGCTTGAAGTCAGCGCTAATGGTTCGGGAGAACCGGTCCAAACCGGGAGCAACCCACCACTGGTCTGGTGGCTCAGAAGGTCTGAATGTGGAGGAACCAACTATGACTCAACTCTGGAAAGACAGAGTGGTTATGAGTTTTAAATAAGGATGATCATTATTTGGAAACTTTCAAACTCATTGGAAATTCCAATTGGACTGGTAATCTTACATTTATTGGATTATCAAGAGATCCACATCGCATTGGAATGATGTGCATTAATTTGTTTTACTTTGGGTTATATTTTATAATAAGAAATTACCAGCCATGTACTTACAAACTGGATAAGTCATAAGGCCCTTTGTCTTTTTTTAAACATTATCTAAATGTTGCTTACTTGGATCAATGCTCAAACATTAAAAAAGCAGTTAGAGAAAGCAGCATTTATTCAGAGCATGTTTGGAATCTAAGAAAGAAGACAGGTGAAATAATTGGGAAAATCTAGACCGGAAATGAACAGCTGGTTAAATTTAAAAAAGTGTCTTGTTGATGAATGATTACCATACTAAATATAACCAAGAAAGAACTGGTCTTAATTAGAAATATATTGAAATGTTATAATAAGAATGCCTACACTTAACCATGATAATTCCATAACCATTATATACAATTTAATTTAAAGTTTGTCAGTTCCATAGGAATCAACTGTCTTAGGTGTGCTGCCTTTACCAATAATGTTGATCTTTTCTTTAAATAATTTACACTATATAACACAGTAATTGCAAGATGTTGTTTAGGTTTCATGTACATGAATGCCATTGGAATAAACATGTTGCCTCCAAATGTTGTTGGATTGCAACACCCATTATCACATCCCATGGCCTATTCTGGACAGCAATTTCTGGAGAGTTACATATTACTTAAATAAGACACATAAAGACTTGATAAAGTAGCTAATGAATTGAAACCATTCACATAAAATTCACATACAGACAAATTAAACACTCTTATAACTTAGTTTGGATTAATATTTTCTGTTCTGAAAATGTAACTGACCCTAATTATCTTTTAATGTGGGGCTTGTTCACTTAAGTGTGTTAATTAGGTCATGGGGAGAAGGTTAAGAATGTCATACGAACAAGAAAGCCCAATTAAAGTTACTCAGCCACAGGTTTCACAGCCAGATTTTAAAAATACTTTCTATTTCTTTCTGTCTGGAAGACATTAGATATATATTGAAATATGTTGCAGAAAAGAATTCTACAGGCCCTCTCCGTCAATCATTTTTTCATCTTTGCCAGTCCCAAAGGAGGTTAAAAAGGAGACCAAATTAGTAGGATAAGAAAGTGTTTATCCTGCTTTAGAGGGACGAATCGTTGTGTACTGTACAATGTTTGAGATTTTAGCAGATTTCCCCATCAGAATTGCCCAAGTGTGTTGGAACCCCACAATGATCTCCGGGAATTCTGGAATTATAAATCCACCCCAGAGCATTGTTTCTCAATCCCAGAAACTTTAGGATGTGTGGGCTTCAGTTCTCGGAATTCCCCAGCTAGCATGCGGATAGGAAATTCTGAGAGTTGAAATTCACACTTGTTGAAGTTGGTAAAAATTGAGAAGCACTACCCAGGGCACTGAACCGTGGAAATTTATCAGGTTAAATACCTCAAAAAAGAAGTGAGCGTTGATACATTTATATCTAATGTATCTAATTTTGTTGAAATCTTATTGTAAGAAGATTCTAAATGCTTGTTTTAGGAATTTTTAGGGAAAAGGATTTCCAGATCTGCCTGTCCAGACCTAGCAAATGAAAGCTGTTCATATTCATTGTGGACTGTCAAATGCCTGAACCTTTCAATACCAGAATTATAATTTTTATCAACTCTCACCCAGACCATAATACTCATGAGTCCATTTGTCTTTCTAAGCATTACTTTCTTTAATAATATCCTTATTTATCAGTTTGTCATACAAGGAACCCAATTTGCTCATTATAAATGTAGAGAATCAGGCTGTGGTTATTCAGAACTTGGCTTTTGTTGCTAAATATTAAATTTCCTTAGCATTATGATTGCAGTCACCATTAAGTTATCTTAGCAAAGAACTAGGGACAGTATTAATGGCACCTTTGCATTTCATATCCATAATACTATTAAAAACAAAAAGCAAACAAATGAGATAGCAACAGCCAATAAAAAAACACATGCAATTATTTCAGTGTTTATTCCAGTCCTGAATAAAACTTTTCTTAGAAGATACTACTGGTGTGTGTGTGCTTGTTTGAGAAGGGGATAGCATGGAAAGAGAATTTCTGCCTGTTGAAGTAATAAGGGATTTCTCACACACACAGTCTGAGGATCGCATCACAGAAGAAAAGGATTAAATTCCTCTGCACAACAAATGCAACCTCAAGATTGTAACTAATACTGTTGGCATTTTAAAAATATTGCAGTTAAATGCATTATAGTCAAATGATCCTTGGATTTCCAACAAGTTCTATGGCAACGGGAGAAAAATTGACTTTCTCCCACTACTTTGGGTTCTCCCAAGTTACCTTCTGTTGCTGCTGTTCAGTTGCTAAGTCATGTCCAACTCTTCGCAACCCCATGGACCACAGCACACCAGGTCACCCTATCCTCCACTGTCTTCCCAAAGTCGTGTTCACTGAGTCAATGACACTATCTAATCATCTCATCCTCTGCCATCCCCTTTTCCTTTTACTTTCAATCTTTTCCAACATCAGGGTCTTTTCCAATCAGTTCTCTCTTCCCATTTGGTAGTCAAAGGATTTGAACTTCAGCTACAGTTAGGTTTTTTCCCCCTTTAGGATTGACTGATTAGTTATCTTCTAGTTGGTAGCTATTCCTGATACCAGATAAGAATGGGAACTTAAAAAAATATAGATGGCTCTCCCCAAGGAAAAAATCATCCTATTCTTCCACTTTCATTCTATTTTCATGATGGAGTTAATTGTTCATACAGAATATTTCTCTCCAACTGTTCATATCCTTATATTTGATGTTTGTCATTGTGATCTCATTTACTGTGAATTGGAACACCACTGAGATTTCAGGTACAGTATACGCTGCCATCCAATTTGCTATTAAATAACTTGATTGCCTTAAATTAATACTAACACTGTCAGTGATGAAGTGTTCATGTGCTTTCTTGACTTGTACTAATTCAGCCTTACTGTGATTAAGGCAGAGGTTGGCTCCAGATCCATCTCTACCCATTAGCAGGATTTTTCTTCCTAAGACTCTTCTGCTTCTTAAGTCATGTAAATATATTTCAGAATCAAATAATATCTAAATGCTAGTTCCATAGTTGTCTAAAATCTGAACTTACAATCTTTTTCTCGATCATGTAATATATGTTGTACTGCATAACACAACTATACGTAAAGTATACATTGGAGTATCACATAATACCTAAAAGTGCTAGCCTAAATCAAAGATATATTAGCTAGAGAATGTAATGCATTTATCACTTCACCAGCAAAATATAATTAAATAATAGGAAGATAATCCCAGAGATCTGCTCACCTGGACAAAATATAACAGTAGGGGAGCTGGAAAAAAAAGTTGGAAGGTGAAAGCAAGAGAAAAAAACACCTATGAATATAAGTTCCCTTCTTATTAATAAATTTCCCACATTGGTAGTGTAAAGCTGAAGCCAACACATTGGCCACATTCATATAAAGGTCTTAATCAGGACATGCTTATTCGGTTAAGAAAAAGAAGTGGGTCTGTTTTCATATTATTTTAAACCATAGTCAAAATGTTTTATTAAGAAAATAATCACTTAGAGCTGGTCATGAGTGAAGAAGCCTATAAGCCTAAATAAATGTATACCATATCACACCATAGTATATTTTACCAACATCAATTAATTAATCAATCAGCTCTAAACATAATTTTTATCATTCTGTTTACACTATTTCTTGGGCAAAACGTTAAAAAGCTGACAATGCTACTTCAATCAGCCTAGTACAGGGCTGTCAAACTCGCAGCCCGCGGGCCAGATGCGTCACACACTGGCCATGCCCATGCCTGCTTTAGCGAAGGGGGGGGAAAGTCGCAATATGTCACATGATGCCACCATTGACAACACAAGTTTGACATCCCTGGTCTAATATCACCTTGGCTAATCATAGGTCAGTTTCAAATTGGCTATTCAAAGATGGCCCTCCCATAATCCCAAACTCAAGCATAAACTTGTATATTCTGGAGAAATATGGGGTGAGGAAGCATGGAATCATGCATCAAGAAACTAATCCTCAGGCTGCAAAGAAAACATCTGAATCATATGAGAGTGAAATTCCATATCGCAAGACATGCTGCTCCTCTGTCCTTCATTATTGCTGTCGCACTGTTTAGCATATCTTCTGCTGTCTTTCAGAGTAACAAAGGAAAAACACCCCATCCCCATCTTAGAAATTATTCATAGCATGGAGCTATGGGGCTAAATAGGAATAGTACAGCTTTGAGATAGAATTAATTTTACAATACTTTCATTATTGATATTGTATTTATGTGTATATGTACACAAGGTTCATTGGTTGGTTGGTTGGTTGGTTGGTTGGTTGGTTGGTTGGTTGGTTGGTTGGTTGATTGATTGAACTATTTTCTAGATCACATACCTCTACTTATATCCTTACTTTGCAAAAGAAAGAAAATTACTTTTTCCAAAGCCATGCTGGTTCAGCAAATCTTCCTCTCATTACACTTAGAATAGTTTAAAAGTTTAATTTAGTGGTGCTTTCTTCCAGTTAAAACTCAACAGTGGAGCAATGTGC
>JANHFT010008578.1:208863-224901 GCA_032467955.1 Pseudoxenodon macrops
ATGCTCTCAGTATACATAAAAATACAAGATACATTTGTCAAGAATGATAAGGTGCAACACATAATGATAGTCATAGGTTACAAATAAGCAATCAGGAAACAATATCAATAAGAAGTCATAGCAATAAGTTACAATCCTGCAGTCGTAAGTGGGAGGAAATGGGTGATAGGAACTATGAGAAGATTAATAGTAACATAATGCAGTCTTAGTATATACTGTAGGTATACTACCATATTAAAAATGGTTCTGTGGTTATTTAATATCTTCATTATGAAGACTGATGGAACTATTCCATTTCTCTGTATACCTGCTCTCTTTTAGCAGCCTTTTGATTCATTTGATATTTGGCAATGCAACCAGTCTCTTAACTAGCTTCCTGCTTTTACGCTATTGAAAAAATATATTTCTATATGAGCTCACTCCCAATAAGTTGAAATACACACACAATGAGAAATATATCTTCATTGATTGTAACTTAGTCACATACTCTTCAATCCATACTTAACCTCTCTTATTGTCAGTTTTGTCAGAATTAGGTTGACTTTTCTCATTTAGCTAAATCTTATATTTTTGCCTATATTGTGTCAGTTTTGAGAGAATCATCTGTAAAAATACAATACATAACTGCTTTGAGCTGAATGCTAATCAACAAAGGTTTCTTCTCCTTTTCTTAATTTCCCAAAGATTTTCCTTGCAGCTCTTAATTCTAGTTCCTAATTTATAAGCATACATATAAGTATCCATATAAACATCCCTCCTCAAGCATTTTCTCCCCGTGGTTTATATTTACATTTGAATCCCTCTCTAAACTCAATTCAGGATGAGTTTGTCTATTCAAGGCTGACAGAATTACAACCAAAAACCTCTTGTGTATCTATCCCAATGGGTTAAAGAGCGTCTTGTTCTTAAATGGCTTATTATCAATGCTTCATTAGAAACTATGTCACAGATTATGTCAATCTGGACTACTTACTCTTTCTTGCCAAAAAGTAAAGACTTTCAAGCTGTGCATTTCTTACCTTCAACTTTCCATTCTGTTTTTGGAATCTCAATCAGTTCTTTAAGGAATGCAAATGATACTTCTCCCTTTAGCCCTGTAACAAGCTACTGGGAAATTCACTTGCATAATCTCTGCCTGTTCATGCATGTATTGTAATAATAATTGGCACTAAAAGAATAGGACACATATATTTTCAAAGGCACATAGATCTTCCTGACCTCTCAATGAATTCTTATCTCCAAAACAATCAGTAAGATAAATGTAATTAGATTAGAGTTAATATATGCCAGTGGTTTGAATTTTTAACTGTAAGTGGGTCCTACATGATCAGTTATAGATTCACACTGTGCCATGCTGTCGAATAAACCAACATTGTTTAATGATTTGTAATATTAAGTGTACACTGTGGTTATAAGTGTAGATTCACAATACATATAATACCATATTGGCCTATCACATCCTATTGTGTGAAGACAGTTGCAAAAAATGAATTAAGTACCGTAGCTCTGCTTTCTCCCTGTTGCTTGTCACCTTCTTGCCACTTTCTCCCAGCAATGGACCAATGGTAATCATTCTTATTACTACCCTTATTATTACTGATTCAAGCCATTCTGATACATTTTAGTAAATCTGTTTATTATTTTTAGAAGTTATGTATAGTACATAAAATATGTATTCTCGCTACCTGCACCCTCAGCCATCATTTCTCCAGCAGCACCCAATTTTATTTTGGAACATATTTAATAAGAAGTAACTTATTAAATGCCTAGCACTAATGCAGTTTTAAAAGAATGGCTCGTTATTCTTACAGGATGTAGATAACCTCTGGAAGAAGCCTTAGCATCTACATAATATTAAGTAATCTTGTGGGATTGTGGTGGAGTAAAATCACTATAATGTTTCTCTATATGTATGATGACTTAATGCTTCTTTTTAAGCATGCATAACGATGCTTGGATGCTATCTTGTGTTTACAGTAGCCATAGGAATCAGATGATGCATCTTCAGTGCTGTGGAATTATTTTCCTATTACTTTCCATGACCTTTCCCCCAATTAACACCCACTCCCAGCTCCTGCTTGCTTTTTGCTTAGAGAACTGAGGGACAAAAGCTTTGTTTTTCTTTTCTTGCCTCATCTTTTACCTTATGAGGCAAATAGCAAATTATAAGAGTGATTTTTATCAGAAAAAGTATCTGGAATAAAGGTCAACCCCTTTCCTTCAGGCTCTGCCCATGTTGTTATTCCCTTTATGCCGGGACGTTCTGAATGCATTGGAATGCTATTCACATCCAACTTTTTCTCCTGCATCACATAGAATTTGGCCCCAAATTAATCATCAAAGTCTTGAAATGCTACCAGAAAAGCTGCTTATTTCCCAACCTGTCTGAATTCTTTTTAAAGAACACTTAAAACGGATGTGTGTTGACTACTTTCTGATGTAGAACACGAAACAAACACAACTCTCTGACGAAGTGACAGTCTCCTTTCCTCCCTTCCTATCTGGTGGGGAAGAAAGATACATTTCCAAGGCATGAGCAAAAAGGAAAAGGAAGACAAACATTTGAGGGCTTCTAAAGCTTCCAGCATTCTCTGCATTCATGACTAATAGTATCAGGTTGACATTTCTTTCCCCCCCCCTTCCTTTTTTAATTTCCATACTCCAAGTCAGTGGACTGGATGTTCCTAGGAACAAAGTTTCCAGTTGCAAGGACTATTTTAACTCTGCCAGAAATCTCTTTTCATTGGCTGACTTGAAACAGCATTAATAGTGCTATTGAAGAAAACAAATAAGTTTTATCAGATTTGTTGGCAAAGTCATGTCCCATATTACCACATCATTAAATTATCAAGGGCTGATATTACACCAAAGCCAGAATATACTTTCAAAAGTACTTTCATATGGAAATGTTTTATGGTCAGGACAATCAATGAAAGGAAAGGACTGTAATGCAGATGGTGCAGTGCATGTATTTCAGCAAAAAAAAAAACACCAAATTTTAGTGTCTGCCAATTTGATTTCAAAAGAATTCTGGTACCAGTGAAATGAACCGTCCTGCCTGGAAACTGAAGAGACAATACCACTTGACAAAGCCTGGGGTAATCATTGTGTTGTATAAAAATTTCAGGTGTACACTTAGATAGAGCTCTATAATCCTGGATTTTATTTTGGAAACAATTTTCAGTTGTTTGTTGGCCTGTATTATGTACTAACTGTTATTGGGATTGAACATCACATTAAACTACCATGAAGTTTGTTTGGTTTTGATATATACTGCATTAATCCAGCCATTGTGATTCGAACAGCATGATTTATGATTACCATGTTATACAAACTCATCTGATTGATTAATTACATTCTGTTAAATAAAGCACAATGGTGTAGTGTGATATATGAACAAAATCTGTATGTTACTCTATAATGAATCACTGTCTATAGCCAAAGATGTTATTCATAAACCAATATAAATAATATTGAGAGACTTAATATCTATCGCCTCTGAAACAAATAAAATACTGTGATAAAAACTTATTCTCTGTTTTCTCTCTATGCTAACTCAATTTAATGGCCAAAATATTTTGATGAGATTTGCATAATACAAGCTGTCCGTTTATGGAGTAACCAAGGAATGTGTGAAAATAGTCTTCTGACAGTTATTTTCTTCCTTCTCCCAAGCTTCCTGCCCTTCCATTGTACTTCATAAGGAGACACGATGTTGGAAGTACAGGAAACCAGGGAAGCATCACAATGAATAATGTGCAACAAACAAAAACATTGAAGCATCTTACACCATTCCTCAACAATAAAGTAAGCTAAAAAATCACTAAAAGAAATTCTAAAGTGATTTCATAGAGCCTGAGAACAAGGTAGATAGAAATATTTTTCTGCAGCAAAAGAACACTACTTAAAACTCCAGGACACATTTCAACACAGCGATAATTCTATGTATTTTTATATTTCTAAGCAGATTGTGTAAGTTTGAAAAGTTCTTTCCATCATCCGATTTCTTAACCAATCAGGACAATGCCTAGTAATCAATATTGAACCTCCTTCTGCATAATAGCTGCAGGAAATACTTATCTATCAAACAATTTCTTATAATGCCGTTTACCTTCAGCCATATTTGACCAAACCATTAAATATTCCATTTTCAAGAAACAGAGACAGAGACACACATACGCGCACACACACACACCACTAAAGGTAACATTTCAAACATGTTCTTTTAAACCATTTACACATACTTAATTAATGGAAATTAAAGAGAAATTTAATTGCTTCATTAGCTATATGGGAACAATTCTGCCCTTGTTAAGAGAAACCTGCTGGTTCAAAATGATTTGTTAATTGGCTTGTCAGTCAGCTGTGAATTAATTTTTCATATCAGTTATAACAATAACTCTTTCATTTCGTGCTCCAAAGGAACATATAAAAAGGCAGTTTTATAGCTTTCAGAGAGGCATGAGAAATGTGGCTTAAAATCAGATTCAGAATTTCTTGTGAGCATTTGGTAAACATTGGAATAGCTTTAAAAATAGGTTGCAGAGATAGATTTAGTTTCTTTTATAGTTATTATGTCTCAGCTTGTTAGCACGACTATATTGATACATGGACTCTAGTTTATTTTCTTCACGATTAGAAGACATTAAGCTCATCCCTAATGCTAAGAAGAATGGACTCATTCTCTGTCACCCTGGATGACAGGACCAGAATGAGTAAACTGAAATTACAAGGAAATATATTCAGGTTAGATATGAGGAAAATATTTCTTTTAGTAGGAACCCATCAACCAGTGAAGTAGGTTGCCTCATGAAGTGGTAAGTTCCCTTTTATTGCAGGGCTTCAGACAAGAAGCTGGAAAGCCATATGTTCAAAACACAGATCAGGGACTTGGACGATATTTACATTGTTTTCATATAGCACATTACTCTTTCAGTATAATTTGTTTCATTTTGTATACATTTTGTAAACTCAGCCACTGGAATATGTAAACCATGAGCAATAGCTTAGCCTATGTGAACTCAGCTAGTTGTGGTTTATTCAATAAGGCATGGCATTGCATGATGTTAAGTTATAATGTGGACTTTGAACCATTAAAGAACATTAAATCCATACCAAAGAGCCATCCCAATATGAGTTAGATTTCTCATAGCAGAGTAGGAATCTCTGGAGGTCCTCATCCAAAATGTCAAAAACTATTTGTACAAAAAGGAACAAGAAATCTGGCTTTTCTAAAGAGGAGGGTAAAAGTCAGCTTGTTATTGTTTGAGATCTTGAGCCTGATGAGTCTGTTTGTTCCTAAAGAAATTTTGAACCAGAAGGTTCACTTGTGGGATTGAACTGAAAATATTTCCCTTAAACATCTTATACTGAACATTAAAAAAGAGTCTATTATATCAAAGGATTATTTATTGCCTGCAAGATAACTCCAAGAGATCAAGAAATACTGAGCTTTCAAATTCTATTTATTTTAGCTTAACACATATACCATAAACAAGTTACATTATGTACTTCACTTGCCAATACTTACTCCTAAGTAAACTCCAGGGAATCCAGTGAAAGTAATGACTTGGTACTCTGCTAGCTATGTTCTGTGAGAGGCAAGCAGCATGATTCATCTCACTTAGAGAAGTTGGCATGTATCCACTCAAGTCCTGACATTCCAACTTACTTTAATGCATTTCTTTTTATACTTAAAAGTTTTACTAAATCTGCTACAATTTGTAACAACTGAGAACCACTTTGTCCATTTGTATTGTTTTTTGCTTGACCACTGGATCAGCTTTCAAATGGTTTACTTATCATAAACTGACATTCATCATCTTCCAGCAACAATATGAATACAATGTAAATCAACACAAATCAACGAAGTTAAAAAATACTGAAAATGTTTTGTCAATGTGGGTGGTACCCATTTATATTCTACAAAAGATGGCGACTTATCACATCATGTGCATATAAATTTAGGACTAATCTTCTAGTCTTCTGATAAGCTTAGCATTCTCACCACTCACAAATCATATTACCAATATATCCATTAAGCTATTTTAATTGTAAACAAAATGAAGCTCAACTCTGAGTAATTTCATGGACATATCATCCATGTAGTTATTTTGGAATTGGTATGGATGTAGCTAATAATCATTGCCGTCTGTCAGCATTTATGTTTTACACCCCAGTATATTCTGCAGCCCTGTTATTTCCTGATTTAAGTAATAACTTTTTCTCACAACTGACTCCAGTGAACTAGCACAGCATCTTCATTGGCATTTTTCAGATCTTGTAGATAAATGTCCAATAATTACGTGATTATTGCAAAATTCTGAACAAGGGTTGAAGTCCCAAGTATTGGTCAATTTCCAGATTAGGTAATTAAAGTTAAAAGCATGGCTCTGTAGAATTCTCCTGCTGTTTTAATTAATGAAATTATATTTCACTTCCTTTCCTATTAAGTATGAAAGAGTGGAAGAAAAATGGAAGGAGCAGGTTAAGATTGCTTCAGTAGAATGATTGTTATGTTTCATCTCTGATTCTGCTTAATTTTGGCAAAACATGAGAAATACTGTTCTTGTACCTGAAAGTTATGGGGAACAGATATCATCAGGGAGAAATCATTCAAGAAGGAAAGTAAAAAATCTCCTGTACAAGTAAGTGAATTTTTTTTTCTGTTTTGATTAATTATTCATACACATTTTACTTAGATGCATTGAGGAATTTAATTTTATTTACTGTTACTCAGTAGAAAGTACTTTACATAGTTTCAGGGCTTACCTTCAACAGGCACAGCTGATACAAGGGATTTTCCATTGGAACCAAAAGAAAAATATTTGTTCAAAGCCTTTCCTTTCCATAAAAATGTATGCAGTTTACATCTTCCTTCAGTCATTTAAACTTTTAAAACCAATTTTAAACTTGGCCTGCCAAATGTCAAGTAGATACTATACACCATACCTTTGGCATATTTCACTAGGTAGGTTGTACTCCTGACATCATACTGCTTTATAAGAATGCACCCAGTGTGGCTTCCTTAAATGAGTCACCACCATGATGCATTGGCCAGGATATTTATGGAGTCACTTTACTTAGGATCTATGATTAAAGAAATTGAATTTTTCAACCTGAGAAGCTAAAATATGAAAACTAAATCGTATTTCCTTCCATTTCCATCTTTTCCCTTTTGTTTCCCTGTTGTGCAATTAGCAATTAGCAATTCTTTCATTCTATCAATGATTAAAATAAGCAATCTTTATAAAAGAAATATAGAAATTAAATATATCCTTGGAGCTGCAGCTATCAACTGATTCATCATTATGACTTCTATCTTGCCTTCACTGATACCTGCAGTCTAAATGACTGCAACACAAGGACTTGTCTACTATATGAATATCTTAGTAGGATGTCTGCAGCTGCAAAATCCACACACTTCATTTTGGAGTATTGCATTATCAAAGTAGCAAAGATTAAATGCTACCATTGTGTTGAATCACAATATTGTTTGATTGCTTCACAGATATATGAACACAACTACTGTGGTTGGTAAAGCAGTTAAAGACTTATCAAAGTCTGTGAATCTAATAAAAAAAAACACATGCCAGAACTCATGAATCATATTTTCACCTCAACTAAATAATATAACTCACTTGCAATTGCCCTAGATATCTTTTTATTCTGTGAAAAATTTGTCATTGATTTATTGAATAACAACATTGTATCTCTATGCTGAAATAAGCAAATTTTGATTATTTAGCTTTTCTGTGCAATTCATGAGCCCAAGTTAAACAACAGTACAGTAGCTATCATATACAGTATATCGATCTACATGGCTGCCAAGAATTGACAATGAATTGACGGCACATAATCAGTGAATCAGCTGTCATTGTCAATCAGTGAAATCCTGTCTGATAATCCCTAATATTGGCTATCTCTGTTGGTCGATGAGTGACTCCACTTTGGTGGCCCTTCTCGATTCCCCTGTGCTCACCTTTAATTTGTTCTTGTTTCGTGAGCAGCAGTTGGGAGTTGGGAAAAGTTGCCTTGCCTTCTCTCAGTCAAAGGAAGAGCCAGAGAAACAACCAAAAGTGCTTTTCTAAAAGGCAACTGGACTTTCCTGAACTGAACTGAAGAAGCTTCTTGGATGAGAAGCTGAAACATTTTCAAAGGGGGGGAAAAACAAGGAAGTCCAATTGCCTTTTGGAAAAACACCTTTGGGACAACCATGACTTGGGGTGATTGAGAATTTCCATAAGCAACTAAAGGAAAGATTAGAGTGAATAGAAGAAGGAAAGAAAGCTGGAAAGAAGGAAGTGGGACATGTGCCTCTAGCATGGAGAATGACGTCACATCAAAGCTACCTCTTTGGGTTGGGATCAGTCAATCAATTGGTAAATTCATTTCAGTTTAAGTAATTATAATATAATGCACTATGTGGCAATTCCCCTCCCCCCACACACTTTATTTATACTTTTTTCCATCTTCTAACAGAGATTTGAGTTATACCTACCTACCTTGACATCCTTCAGAAAGGCCTTGAATAAGGATGGAGCTATACCTCACAGCATTTGGAACTGATTGGTTGATTGGTTGGTTATAAATGCTTAGGATGGCATTTATAGTTTTATAGCATTACTTTGTTGTTTCCTTATTATTTTAAATGTATATGATTATTTGGCAAACAACTACGATTCAGTTGAACCCAGCAGCCTAAGTTTTTTAATAAATAACTATATACATAGATACATCCACCAAAGGGGTCTGAGCAGTGTGGAACTAGCCAGGAAAAAGGTATTCAGGTCAAAGTGGATAGTCAATTCATGAACATGTAAATTCATTGTGTGGAGGCTCATGTACTTGGGACGTTGGGCTGGCAACTGGCAGGCTTGAATTCAAAATCCAGTTTTTGCTGCAGGGTGGGGTGAACTCCAATCACTCGCTCCAATTCCTGCTGACCCAGCAGTTTGAAAGTGGGCAACTGTGAGTAAATAGATGGGTACCATTTCAGTGGGCAGCTTAAAGGGGACATGAAAGGAGTCCATAACTGGGCATCTCCGAGCAACCGTGATGTCACTGGCAATTCCTTTCAACCAGGAAGCACTTCAGTGCTCCCAACACGACTGTAGTAATATCCAGATTAGGGAAACCAGAAGTTTGAACACCTCTTATTAAAACTAAAAAAGATTAAACAATTGATATTCTTTCACTTGGGAGAAAAGGCATGAATTATATTACTTTCAAAGGGAACTGTATAAATTCAGGAAGGATAGTTCTATTAAAAACAATTAGTCTCACACTCCAGAGGATGGTAGAAGACAGGAAGGCCTGGTGGAACCTTGTCCATGGGGTCGCGATGGGTCGGACACGACTTCGCAACTAACACCAAGTCTCACATTACTTTCAGGCAGTGACACAGCATGCTTCAATACAGTACCAGTTGCAGGAGAACTGTGACAAGAAAAGGTTATGCTTTCCCTCCTTCCCAGAAGGACCATAGAACATCCCATAGGTCACCGTGGAAAAGAAAATGCTGGGATAAAATTAAGCTTGCCTTAATCCACCAAAACTATTCTTTTTTTTTTAATGTTCTTTATTGTAGGGAAGAAAAGCAAGGTGATGTTGTTTCAAGTTTTTCTTATACTTTCCTCTTCCTTAAAACCGAATAATCTTTTCTGAAAGTTCCCCCACTCCTAAAATGTTCATTTCTTCCCTGTTTAAGATCTATATTAAGATCTATAATATAAAGATCTATATTCTTTCATAAGTATACTGATACATGAAATATATACAGTAATTAGTACACAAAAATAATGATGTGCATTAAAAACAAAACAAACATATGAGTTTGGCTTTATGGTGGATGAATACTTAATAGGTAACTCTTATATTACAAAGTATAATTTATACTGTAAAGTAAAAACTGCAAAGCATCTAATGAAATTCCCTACATTTCCCCTGTGGTATATAAAAAAGGACTTTAAAAAAATAGAAGGCTAACAAAGGAACTGGTCAAATTCCATCTCTAGGGAAAAGACCTGGACACCATGATAGACATCTTTCTCTCTGTCTGTGTCTCTCGTTTTCATTTGCACGCATATGTGCGCGCACACACACACACACACACACCTTAATTCATTAAAACTGGATGATTCCGTATGTTAGAGATGTATATTCTAAAAATACCATTTATGTTACAATGGGAAAACAAGCTTGAAGATACAGTAATTGTGCATCAGTGAGTTCTCTTTGGAAAGGAAGCAAATAATACAATGTCTCTCACTGTTTCTCTCACCAAAACTATTCTTAAAGCAAACTAGACCTACACCCTGATGTTGAACATGAATTTGGGCAAGCTCCAGGAGGCAGTGGAGAATAGGAGGGGATCTGGCATGCCATGGTCCATGGGACCTCAAAGAGTCAGACACAACTTAGTGAGAACAAGAACAAAGTAGTTGAAATCTAAAGACTTTTCCTAAAACAATGTGGCATTATATGGATAGGTTGCTGTATTCAATTAAAAAAGGCAAGAAACAGGAATACATAAAGAATAATTTAGAGTTGCTTCCTAGTGAGAGAAGCTTTTAGAGTTAACTAGATAATGAAGCATTGGTTCTGCATCCTTATTGTTAGCAAATACTTTGTTTAATGCTTTAGTTTGTAGGCTTAGAATGACTCTTTAGTACCATTTTAGTCTGTAGCAAAATATTTCAGTGCTGTGAAATGATTTGCTCAAGGATTATCAAAATATTGGGTCTCACAGTTGACTAAAGATAAAACTATAGACGCTTTGCACTAGAGGAATGACATCACTGAATGCAACTCAGATTCAAAACTCAAAACTCTGCATACTCCTTGGCTGGTACTCATTGGAGATTATTACATTTTCTACTCTCTCCATATCTGGAGAACACACTATTAAGTAAATGACACTATAAGTACTTGAAATGTTCATCCAACAAAATTTCCTAGTGGAAATATATCCATAGTTAACTCATGAGCGTTCCTATGTATCTCTATTACAAATAGAAAAAACACTCTAAGATATGAAATTACATTTAAGTTCTATTTATAGCCTAGAACCGTGATGGCGAATCTATGGCACGCGTGCCAGGGGTGGCATGCAGAGCCCTCTCTGCTGACATGTGCGCTGTCGCCCCAGGTCAGATCGCTGTGGCATTTCTTTCGTGAGCTTCTGTTTCCCTGCAAATGACGAAACAGAAACTCACGAAAGAAAAAGATCTTACCTCTTGCCGCACTGCCGGTGTTGGGATGCCTCGCTTCCCACTGGCCAGCTGGTATTCGGGTCTCTGTGCAGTAGTTTGGGCATTCAAGTGCACACAGTTTGGGCACTCGGTGTCTAAAAGGTTCACCATCAGTGCCCTAGAAGAAGCTAACACTGCAGTTTACCAATTATTATTTTTTTACAATTGATAACTATACACAGTCAAATAGCAGGTGCTAATTCTAAATTAAGCTTTTGGAATTATTTTAAACGTAACATACAAAACCCAGAAGCCCTACATAAAAGGAGTGATTTTTAATTAGAATTTAAAATATGAGTGGATTAGCCAGTTTTATGTTCCTAGTACAAAAAAAAAAAGGAAATTAAGATCAATCTGTCCTTTTCTATGTCTCCTTGAGTAAGGAAACCATGATTCCTCTCCTCTGAGAAACACATAGTCTGTGGAAATGTACCTGGGGCATTCCTTTCAATAGCTTGTGTATAAAATTACTGCCCAAAATGTAGATATGTAGTTGACTCTGCTTTTTTATTCAACATTTCAACAGGCTTTCCTTTTTTTTGGAGAAAAATGCTGTTATAAGAGCATTTCCTATACAATTCCAATCCTGGGGTACACTGATCATCTAAATCCATTTCAAATTGGATTTCCAACTGATTTGGGAGTTGAAATTGCACTATTCACCCAATGGGATTATTTATACCTACAGAAAAATATGGCAGTCAAATTGCTGGTTCATTCTAGACATCTTGATGATTTTCAGTATTAGCTACTGTCCAATATCTTCCCAGCAATAAGTCATCACATGACCAGACCTGATTTCATAACCATTTTATCGTGGATGTTAAGCAATTCATAAGGTCATTAAATGAATCAAGCAGTAGTTAAGCGAATCTGACTTCTCCGGTTAACTTTGCTTGTTGGAAACCGGCTGGGAAATAATTATGATCATGTGATTGCAAGACATTGTAACCATCAGAAATGTGAACCAGTTGCCAAGTACTTGAATTGTAATCACATGACTGTGAGGGTAGTGTAACAGTGGTATTATTGAAGCTGGGTCATAAGTCACTTTTTTTGAGGCCCTTGTAACTTTGAACCATTGCTAAATGAATGGCCATAGATTCAGGACTATGTGTAAATGGAATTTATTTTCAGTCACTATTAACTTGTTACATTTATGTTTGTGTACTCTAATCATTATTATGCCTGAATTCAATGAATTTGCTCTGCTTTAGAGATAGTCAGTTCAGAGGTGGGTTCCTACCAGTTCGGACCGGTTCTACCGAGTAGGTAGTAAGTCACTGGTGACGTCACAGAGCCAGTTCTGGTCCATGAACGCCGCCATCTTTTTTTGGGGGGAGGTAAATGTTTTTTAATGTTTTGTTTTGTTTTGTTTTCTTCTGCGCATGCGCAGAAGCCGAGTTTCTGGCACTGCGCATGCATCGGCATCTTGTTTTTGGCCTTTTTGGGGGGATTTTTTAAGAATTTTTTTCTACTGCACATGTGCACACCCACGAGGCGCGCCCACGCGGTGCAGGAGGCAGCGAACCGGTAGCGAGGTAAGTTAGAACCCACCCGAGTCAGTTACTAGTAAGCATATTTTGGGGCTAACTTGAAAACTTGATTTTAATTTTTTCACTTGTTCTAAACACAGCAGATAGACTAAATGAGCTATCTCCATAGACTATATCTCACCAATTTACAACCATTTTATTTATTACCAATGTCCACTGGACATTGCTCGGTTTAAGCCCCACATGGCATGCAACACAATCATATAAAAACTTGTACAATCTATATGATTGTTAATGGTCAGATCATTCTCCAAAGCCTTTCTCTAGAAATCTCCTTCTGAAATTAGGTTGGTGAGAACAGAAGGTTTTTTTCTGTTATGATGAATGGAATGATCTCCTTATGAGGGTAGACACATAATGATCTATAATGCCAACTTTAACATATTTTTTATGTATTTTATACTCATTATTCCATTGAATATTTTAAGTATTAACTTCTTAATTTAATCTTTGAATAGGAGTCTGCCTGGGACTCATAAATTTAGAATATAATATTCAGTACTGTACATAAATACATTATTAGAACAACAAATATTTTAAGATATATAAGTATAAAGTTACAGAGACATAAAAACTAAAATAAAAAGGTCTAAATGTAATCATTTCAGAAAGTTCTAAGTTTAAGGCATTTGCCACAGACGTTAGCTCCACCCCATGACATTTGAAGAGAGAACTATTAGTCAACTGATGTCATTAACTAAACCTCATTATGTTTTCGGATGACACCAAAAATCTAATCGATCAGCTTTATTAAGCTAGCATCCATCATCTTAAAGACAAAAGGCAGCCTTCAGAAAGAGAAATCATCTATTCTAATCTAAGAAGCGCTTCTTAAGTCAGAAGTGATGGTTTCCTACATTTTAATTCCTTTGCTCACTCAAAATTGCTCTCAGTTGCACCACTATGGAGTAGAATGCTTTTAATAATTGGACATTTTGGATGTAAAAAGACTTGGCAGTCTTCCAGGGATTTGAAATTTTGTTTGCATATATATCTACAAACTCAATCAATGAAATGATTAGCTGCCTCAAATCTGATAAGATTCCTCTCATATTCAGAAGGACAATTATCAATTTTAAGCAGAGCATTTGCAACTCAGGGTTAAAATGAGGGGGGTCCTTGGTGCTCACTGAGCTTGGTTGTTTTCTCTTCTTTAAATAAGCCTAATTAGGAAATAGCTTTGCAGATGCAGAGCTTGTAGATAAAAAGGATTCACGAGCCCAAGATTGGTCTCAATAAATGCAGTTGGAGGATCTTTTTATTACAAGGTTGACAATCAATTCTTGCATTTCATCATCCAGGACAGGAGACCATGATAAGGCATAACTAAGTCCAAAGGATAATATATTAAGCTGCTTTTCTATAGTAATAATGTGAAGAAAGAAGATTAGAATCTATTGATAGAACTCTGGATGATTTGCAGTAATTGCTAGGAGCTTTCACATTTTCAGCAGCTAACAAGAGCAGTTAAAATAATGACATTTTTCTACAGAAATAGAGCTGTTGAAATAATGAATATATAATATATCTCAATATAATATTGAAATAAAGGGATGTGTGGAATATCCAGAGAACTTTTGGCTTCAAGGGCAGCGAGATTAGTTCAGTTCAAGCAACTTATATGTGTGGAACGTGCATTGAGGCACTGCCCATTACTTCATTCTAAATGAAGTATGCATGTATTATGCATGCCAGAGGTGGGCTGCTGCCGATTTGGACCAGTTTGGGAGAACCAGGAGTTCCGACTACCGGCTGGGCCCGCCTGCCCTGCACCGGCGCTATCCCGTCCTATATATCTCACTCTCTGGCTTGCTTGCCCCACCCACACAGCCCAGCTGATTTCCACACCGCACCTGCTCTACTCACTGCGGCTGCCCGAGAAGGTGTGCTGGAAGCCACATGCATGAAATCGCTGTGTGTTTGAAGCCGCGCGCAAGCACGCTCACATTTTCAGTACTGCACTAGGCGAACCAGTTGTTAAATTATGTGAAGCCAACCTCTGATGCACATATATGTGTGTGGGTGTACTAGTTAATATCAAGCAAAGCATGGCATGAGGATTGGAACAGGAAGAATGTCTTAATTTTTACAATTAATGTACAACTTTCAATAATTTGCTTCGTTTTCCCTCTCCAACAGATCTTAAATACATTAAAATACAGATCCACACTCCTTTCTGATCATACAATTTACTTAATATTTATTGCAAATCATTCCATTTCTCAGTCAGCGACAGGGCATTTTTGTCCCAAAGGTGCTTTTTTCCAAAAGGCAACTAGATTTTCTTGGGGGTTTTTTCGTCAAAAAGATTTCGCTTGTCATCCAAGAAACTTTTTCAGTTCTGAACTGAAAAAGCTTCTTGGATATGAAGTGAAACATTTTCAATTAAAAACAAACAAACAAGAAAGTCTAATTGCCTTTTGAAAAAAGCACTTTTGGGACAACCACAACCTGGATGCTTGAGAATCACCATAGACCACAGGGGATTAGCTACATACAAACATTCATAAACATTCATGCCCCAAACAAACACTTCTACTGTCACCACAAGGATGCCTAAGTACATCAATCAATCAAGGAAATAACCTTGCTTTATTCCATCCCCAAAGTGAGATATTTGCTAAATATTCCATTTATTCTAATTCATGTATCACTTCCATCATTTATCATCCTCAGCACATTCTGCAACCATCTTTCAATTCCATTTTTGCACAAAGCATGCCTCTGTTCAATCCTATTCCTTTAATCATACACTTTCTTTAAATCAGCGAACTTATAATACATTTTAAAGTCAAAAAGGCTCTTGGGGGGCCTGCAGGCTTCTGCTCCTTCAGGGCTGAGAAAGAGGCTCCTTGAAGAAAGATAACAGTTGCCTGATCCACCAAAGAATTCTCACTCCAAGATCCAATGGAAAGATCACAGCAATCCTTAATAGGGACTCAGCAAAGACAAGTGCCTGGTGGGGAAGAAAGAGAACAAGCACAAAAATGACTTAACTGAGCTTTTAAATGTCTGGCAATAAGGTATACTTGGATGTCATCAAGGCAAAAGCCATTCAGTTTAAGTTCACATGCAAAAATATGAAAGGAAAGGAACTATGTTTAAACCTCTACCATAAAAATATAAAGGTGGCTTGCCTTTAATGGAAAGACTGCTTAACTTAACCTAAATTTCTCAAGTTCCAGATTTTATCTTCCCCTCCCTTTCCCCCTGCCCTCCACAGTTTATGC
>JANHFT010008578.1:239925-253999 GCA_032467955.1 Pseudoxenodon macrops
TATCTATCTATCTATCTATCTATCTATCTATCTATCTATCTATCTATCTATCTATCTATCTATCTATCTATCTACACCACCAACAAGCTCTATCTTACCAGCAGAATTGCTTTCTTGTTCTTCCTTCACTGGTCACCATCGTTAAGATATTTCAAATTTCAAATTTGATCCAAAGTTGCTCAATAGGTGGTGCTGTCAACCAATTGGATACATGAACCAGGGGTCGGTGAGAAAGAATTTGTTTGTTTGTTTATAAGATTTATATTGCCGTCTATTTGCACATGGCGACTCAAGGCGGCTTACAAGAATATTAAAACATCCTATAAAAAACAATAAAACTAATAAAAGAGAGAATCATATATAATATAATATAATAAAATAATAAAATAAAATACCTTCCCCTGCCCCGGCTACATCATACAAGGCATTTAATGGGCTCCATCGCATTCTGGGTTTCCCACGCCCTCTGGCAGAACCAGGTCTTCAGCGCCTTCTGAAGAGTGTTAGAATGGGGGCCACCTTAATCTCTGGGGGAATGATGTTCCAGAGAGAGGAGCCACCATAGAAAAGGCCCTTCTTCTGGGTCCCTTTCCTTAAGGGATAGGACCCGCCACATTCCTTGCCTCTTCTGTTCTGGTAGGTCGAAAGAAACAAGTTGGAGATAAGACCCTTCTATTTTGCCTTGCCATACTCAAACTCTCAGGTTTCTAAGAAGTGAAGTCAGAAGGCATGGTTGAGTTGAAGTAGGTACAGCTTCCTCAAATTTCAATTTAATGGGAGTCATGGGCCCTGGATTTTGAAGTTGTTCTGTAAGATAGCCTATTTGAAGGCTAACTTACAGAATGAGTTGATTCAAAAACTGATAATATTCAATGAACAATTTCTCCCAACTGATGGTTAGAAAGTATCAGACACAGGAGTTTTACTAGTGTTCAGATTCACTCATTATCACTCGTTATATTCAGTCATTCATTCACTTCAAGAACCATAGTGGGGTGGTGGTTAGAATATATTACTACAGATTACTGCTGCTAACTGTTCGCTATCAACAGTTCAGCAGCTCGATTATCACTGGCTCAGGGTTGACTCAGTCTTCCATCCTTCTGCGGTTGGTAAAATGATGACCCAGATTGTTGCGGGCAATATGCTGATTCTGTAAACCTCTTAAAAAGGGCTATAAGGCACTGTGAAGCACTATATAAGTCTAAGTGCTATTGCTATTTCATTATTCTGATTGTTCTCATATTTTCCTATGGGTAATACAGAAGAAAGAAAACCTTCTTGGGAAATGTGAAAAGTCAGGGAGGATTTAGAGAGATGGAAACATTTGTAAAAGAAAACAGTATTAGCACTTTACATCACCTCCAAATTAAAGAAATTTTCAAACAGCTCAAGAAAAAGTTAGAAAATAGTTCACGGGAATGAACCGTTCCAATTTTATGTCTATAGAGATTCTCGGTCACCCAGGTCATGGTTCTCCCAAAGGTGCTTTTTTCAAGAGGCAACTGGACTTTCTGGAAAGTCCAATTGTCTTTGGAAAAAAGCACCTTTGATTCATTCCAATTTTAATTATTAACTAATATGAAGGTTTCAAACATATTTTTCATCTGTTCCTTTCTCCTGTCTTTTTTTTAGTAGCATGCAACCTACAATTAGCTTACCGAAAATAAGGCCTACTAACAGAAATTGAAAACATAATATAACTATGACTTCTTCAACCTCTTCAAACACATTAATTCCCAATCTTAATGTTTCAGAGATATTTAAAAAAAACCAATAAACTTTCCTATGGTAATTTTATATGAATTTTGTAAGTTTTAAGTATTCTCCTCAAGACTTATTCTGCTGCCTCAAAATGGTGCAGGAGTGTTCCTGGCAATAATGAGTGAAGAATGCCAGTTGCCTAGCCAAATATGAGTGGCAAACAAATTTAATAAACAAAACAAAAAAAAACCAGCAGAAAATAGGGGATAGCTGGAAGCGAATGATCATTTTAGTGACAATGGCAAAGGCATCCTTTCATATTGCATGGGAGAAGGCAGTAATAAATTGGTCCTGCATATTACCAAATCACATGGATAAACAGTATAAAATGTTTGATTATATATTGCTGTGTGATGGTTGAGCCTCAGGCTGAATGATACACAACAGGTAACATAGTGGTGTTTATAACACAGCTATTTTCATGCTTCTGGCGGTCTAGTTACTGATAATGACAAGAAGGAAAAGAACATCTAAAGCTACAAGATGGACCCTGAGAAATATGGACACGAGAGAGCACTAATATAATAAAATATAAAATGAATTGAACACACGTTAGCATCTTCTATATAAGTGATTTGAAATGAAGTGGAATGGGACCCTTTCAGTAAGAAAGCCACACTGTTTTCTTAGTAGGATATGAGAAAAATGGAGAAATGACATCCTTTTCATAGGTAGGAAGGATACAGCAAAGATAATACTTGGGTGCAGTATAATCAATAACTGAATAATACCAATTAGATTCGAGAACAATTCTTTAATATGACAATTATCCAACTTTATGCACCAACCATTGTTATAGAAGAAGAGGTTGATGATTTTTATGATCATATTCAATCTGCAATTGATAGAAATGCAAGTAAGAAGCACAAAAAAGCATATGAAATTATGTATTAGTTTCTGCCAATCTAGTGGTTTCTTCAATGAGAGTGGCTAACACTAAACCATTAAAATAACACCTTTAAACGTGGACAATCAGATGGTTGCAGGGGTGAAATGCTGCCAGTTCTGTCCAGTTTGGCTGAACTGGTAATAATAAATTCTTCTGGTTTGGAGAACCAGTAGTAAAAATGCTTTTAAAAAGTAAAAAAAAAAAGGTTCCCACAATTGGTGGCACATCTGATTGTCACAGCTGATGAACCTTTTTTCTTTACTTTTTTAAAAGCATTTTTTACTACCTATTTGCCCAACTGGAAGTTAAAAAAATGTTTAAAAAAGTAAAAAAAAGTCCCAACTCTCAGCTGTCTTTGACAATCAGCTGAGGGGGGAATGTGGGAACTGTAGGAACCTTTTTTTAAAAAAAACTTTTTTAAAACATTTTTTTAAAACTAACTGTTCACCCTGTGAGGTTCATGCTTATTGCAAGGGGCGATTTTGTGTGAAGTCCAGCTGCTTCTGCATTGTGTGTCAGTCAGTTGTGCAGGAGTCAGTTGTGTGGCTTTTGTGTTGTTTGTGTGTGAAGCGTGAAAGCTGGTTTTCACCCAGTCACAGGCCCATCAAACCACACCCACCAAGTCACGCCCACAGAACAGGTAGGGAAATTTTTTAGATGTCACCACTGGTTTACATATTTGTAAAGTTTACCCATTCTCTTCCTCAGCACTAAACACAGTTACGAGGGCAGAAAATAGTTGTTCAACCCCCGAAGCCAAGGACAAATCCCTTCCTTTATATTGCTACACAGATGAACAGAAACATTAAAAGGTCACAGTAGTTCTGCATTCTTAACCACGAAGTACAGACTGATTGATAACACGTGCTAACATCCAAAGCACTAACAAACATATAAATAAGCTACATTATTCTAGGGTTTACATTGGTTTGGAATGATGCCAATGTGAGTTTCAGTAATGAGTCTGAAGTTGCTATCAAAATGCTATAGCACTGCATGTGTAGAACACTTGTAATGTTACCAAATTGCATTAAAGCATACTGATGCTGATGCTGCTGTTGAATGACCTCCCCCGGCAGTTAGATGTTAAATAGAAGGGGCAAAAGACAGAAGCCCTGAGGGCTTCTTATTGCAGGACCCTCTTGCCCCCAATCCCACCGAATGGAACTTCGCATAGAGGAAGGAGGAGAACCACAGGGACTCCAAGAGCCAGTTCAGAAGGATACCATGGCTGATTGTATCAAACACTAGCGAGAGATCTAGGAGGACCAGAACAAATGGCCCAACCCAGTCCTTGGCCTTCCACGTATCATTCACAAGTATGATCTGACTTAATATAAGTGCAAGTTTATGTCTTACCTGGCCGGATTTTATTTTGATTTTATTGCCTTCAGCTAGATAATTTTGCATTAAAAAAGAAACAGCATTCATTCAGCTGAATGTTTCTGTGCTGTAATTCATATTGTTTTACTTTAATTTTTGTATTTTTCCTTTTTCTTATATAAACTGCCACATAAATGTTTCTACATGTAGTACATAAATACTTTAAACTAAGCAAAGTTTTTACAAATGAAGCCTACACAGTGCAGTTATATGACCATGGGATTTACTCCTCTTAGTTGAAGAATTTGTCTTCCAAATTCCACAAATCATGGAGGGACATCCATAGACATATGGATAATCCACTCAAACGTTTAGCAGAAACTATGCAAATCAAAGGCTGGAGTTTCCTAGAGCTGTCTGTCTGCTCTTATCAATAATTATCAGTGCAAGAACAGAAAGTAAAAGGGAAAGAGAGTTTCCAGTTGTCCTTTTGATCAGTCTCACTCTGGCAATAGTACTACACACCTGCCTCCAGATGCAAGTAGTGCCAGGCAAAACATAAATGATAACAAACACTAGCCAGTTGAGCAAGGCATAATAAACAAGAGTAGCAATGTAGCATTCTATGTCTCAAAATGGAGTTGAAGCATTTCTAATCGTATGCTTTATCCAATACATCCCAGTCAATAGAGATCGGTTAATTAGACGAATGTTAAAACAACAAAATATTTTATCGTAGGACTATTCTAGGAAAGCAATTAATATACTTTTTGTTTTCTACACAGAGATACACTACAGGTACATTGCAAACTTTACCCTAAATATAATTTTAAAAAAAGAGATTGTAATAGTTGATGATTCATATTATCTAAATTTAATATCAAAATGTAGCCAGTGTTTAGTTGACACCTCCTACACATCTACTGAAGCTTTGGATAACCTATAATATCCTAATTATTTTGAGAGCATCTTCATGAAGGAAAACACAGTGGAAATTCTACACTATTATAAAAACAGGAGGCACTGTTAAACTAATTTAAATTCTAAGCATAACTTTATTATAAAGGCTGAAGTAAGCCTACGTGAAACAAAAATTGCAGTATATTTTTTCTCTCTTCACTTCACATATAAATTTATCATGAATATATGCAGAAATTTCTCAAATAACATACAAAGGAATGCACAAAGTAATTTGAAAGAGAAGTGCCATTCAAATGTTGCCACTTGGTTTCCTTTTTTGCCAAGTTCATCCAAGTTCATAACTAGTTAAAGAGTAAAAACCCATCTATAAATAGATTCAAATTCTGTAGAGTTGAAAGAAATCTGTAATGTTCCAGTGTGACATTTAAGTTTAGCAGCACAGAAAAATCCAGGTGTAAGAGTTGCTAAAAGACCAAATTGGAAAAGATACCATTCTAATATATAACCTCAGAATGAAACAAGGCAAGGCAAGGAAATAGAAAATTCCCTCTTTTGTATTTATCTCCTCATAATTTTGACCATAACTACACTGGATTGAACTAAATCTGACTGTCTTGTTTCCATTTCCGGGGAAGGAGATCTGAGGACTAAGATTGTTGGGGCAATATGCTGACTCTGTAAACTGCTTAGAGAGGGCTGTAAAAGCACTATGAAGCGGTATGTAAGTCTAAGTGCTATTTCTATTTCATTATTTGTTTTGACTTCATTATTCATACTAAGGTTACCAGATATGCCAACTACAACTTTTAAATCCTCCTTCTGCATTTGACTGAACCAGGAGCACTCAAACTGTAGAGAGAAATGGACTAGCTATCCTCGTGTCCAGCAGCCAAAATTTGGTGTGTTCTGTGATCACAGATTCTGACAAGATTGGGTTGTTTGTTGCCTGCACTTCATAAAACTGACACTCTTCTGCTTCCCACCTTATTTTCAAAAGAGCAAAGAGGCAGTTACTCCACTGAAAATGCCTTTGATACCAACCTTGTACTAGTCCTGAAAGAGAAAAGTTTATTTTCAGATGAATTGCCTCCATCTCTATGGTTTGGTTTCCCTTTTACCCAAGGCTATTCGTATGCACCATCAATAGTACTTTGCTAAATCTCTTATTTTGCCAAGAATGCAACACAGCAGCATTACAGTAAAGAAGATCTAATCAAATAAAAATAAAAAAATTCCTTGCAAGCACATCATATTTTCATATGCTGAGGAAAAACATTAAGAAAAGGTCACAGGATCAATTTATTTTTTACCTTTTTTAAACTTTAAAGGAAAGAAAACTACCATATATGGTGGACTGATTTAAATTGGACTGGGCAACATAGCTTTGCTTCAAGCTATTATAATTTCAGCTAGCAAAAGCTAACTATTCTGTCAAGTGTAAGGAGACATCCTTTTGCTGGAAAGATAATATGTTTGAATTTAGAATCATGGTGTTTGATATATGAGGGAAGGTTGCCTTAAAAGATGCCAAAATATTAAGATTTGAAAAGATGGTATTTTATTAGAATTTACACATTTTGTAGAGTGAGATGCTATTTGTATCAGAAGTAAAAATGAGCAGATCTGGTAGCATGTGGAATTCAAGTGTGAAGGGTTTTAAGGAAATTAACATCAAATAATCTCCTCTGTTCTTTTGAAGCACAATCATCACTGCATTTTTATGATTGACAAACACTAAATAGACAACAATATTAGGGAACAGATACAGAAACAGTGTTAAAGGTAAAAGGGAAAGCCCAACATCAAAAAGTGATAAACAGTAATCATTCTCATTAGACACACAGATGTTTTATGCCAGAAAGGATGGGAAAACGTTCAGAAAACAAAGGTTTGAGGATAATATTCTTGTAAATCTTCTGAATTGGCTGAAATATTTTTCCTGCTCTCTCAGGGATGAACAAGAGCATCAGTCAGTCACCAAACTCTACTCACATAATAGCTTGATCACTATAACATGCTCTACGTTGACTTGTCTTTGAAGACCACTCAGAAGCTTCAAATGATTCAAAATGCAGCAGCACATGCTGTGCTGGGCATGCCTCAATATGCCCACATGGGACCTCTGCTTTGTGGCTTGCACTGTTTGCAATTAAAATGCTGGCTATTACCTATAAAATATTATATATAGTTTCTACCCAGCTGGTACATGCTCCAAATCCCTTACATTAAACAGCGCCATCTGTCAAGATCTAGGAAGCATGTTTTCTGCTGTAGCACTTGGATCTCTACAATGGGATCCCACCTGAGACCTGTGTGGCTCTCACCCTTGATGGCGATCTGGAAGGCCTGGTGATTCTTTTAGATCTTGGGGTACGGTGATTGTTAAACGTGTTTCTTTTGCATCAAATGGTCAAATCCCATCTTCTTTATCTATTTTGTGTGGTGCTTTTGTCTTGCTTTTTACTTACCCTGCGAGCCATCCAGAATCATTTCAAAGTCAGGCAGCACCAAAATATTTTTTTTAAGATTTTTTTTATTATTATTCTATGTTAAGACTTTTCCTTGAAGAAACTTTTGTTTGAAAAATGAGACAAATGACTTCAGTGAAACATTAGTAGAAAATGATGTAATTAAAAAGGAACACTTTTAAACAGTCTCTAAATATTCATAATTAGAGCTGTCATCTTGCTAAGTAATTCACCTTTGACTTTTTCAGCTTTTTTTCAAACTGTATGTCAGGAACAATGAATTCAACAAAACCAGGTATATGACAACCTAAATCTTTCAGAAACAATTGCAGGCAAGTCAGATAAACTCCATTCAAGCTATCAATAGTGCAAAATCTCCAAACACATCCCACTGAAAAGATGTGCAAGAACTTAGCTCATTATTTCATATGGCTTGCTGGAAATATTTTTTTATGGATTGTGCAATACATCTCTGTGATTATGCTATGAAGCCTATAGCTTTCAATGGCCCAGAATGGCTGCTGTTTTGCTGCTTTAATTCAGAAAAAGAAAAGAGAAAAAGGGGAGAAGAATAACAATTTTGGTCTTGAAGAGTAGACATGCTGTCAGGAGGGCTGATGAGCTGACCTGACTGCTAGCCAAGGTTCTTGTGAGTCAAAATGAGAAAACATTCTTGTTTGGTAGTCTTCTATAGAAGGGTGAGGCTAGAGCCCTGAGGGAGACACTTACTTCCTCAGTTGCTGAAGGCTAAAGTTGATGCTAGTGAGTGAACCAATTTGTCGAGCCCTGTTCTTGGTTCCTGGGTTGGAAAGGAAGAAGAAAAGTCAACAAGTGACTTCCCTGGGGGGGGGAAGAAATGAAGCCCCAGAGAGACAGAATGTTTATCCAAGGTCCAAAATGGGAAGCTCCAAGGAAGAACTGAAGTCTTCCAAGAGAGGTTCTACCCCCCAACAGATGAGATGTGAACAATAATTGGTTGAGAAGATACAAGGAAAGGAGAAGATCAAAGCCAAGCACACTTATCCAAAAATCCAGCACATTCTTTTTTTTACCCTCTCTTGATAATCTCCAAAACAGGGGAAGGAGATGGAGTTAAGGAGGAAGATGTTAAGCATTTAGGAGAAGAATAGTTTCCAGAAGAGAGAACAAATATCAGTTAGAGTAAAATCCACATATTTGTAAATAGTTGTAAATACCTACTGTAAATAATTTTGTTATATATAATAGTAAAATTAAAGCATAAAAGCCTTTACTTTCTGTGATTTCTCTGTGCCAACCACCATCCTTATAACCCTAAGTACATATCCTGTTCTAAAAGAATCCAGTCACACCATCATATAGTGCTGTGATAAAAAATCTGCTAATCACATAGCAGTAAGATTGAGCCAACAAGTAATTGTCAATGATTGTGACACCATCTATTATCTGGGGAGATGGCTTTATCTGACATCCTCCCTACTAATCTTACCATGTGCTTTTCTCTCAAGTAAAAGGGAAACACAAAAAAGAGTATACATCTCTATTTCCTGATCCTTAAGTTAAGCATGTGATGAGAGAACTCAGCTTCTCAGAGCTACGGTGGTGCAGTGGTTAGAGTGCAGTATTGCAGGTTACTTCTGCTGACTGCTGGCTGATTGCAATTTAGCAGTTCAAATCTCACCAGGCTTAAGGTTGACTCAGCCTTCCATTCTTCTGAGGTGGGTAAAATGAGGACCCAGATTGTTGGGGGGATATGCTGACTCTGTAAATCACTTAGAGAAAAAAAGCACTGTAAAATGGTATATAAGTCTAAGTGCTATTGTTATTGTTCTTCTTTCTCCAGTGTGAGAAAAGAGTCCAATCTCACAAGGGTCAAACAGAATCAAGCTTTATTTTTTTTAAATCAGACAAGAGAAAAGACAATCATTCCTTTTTTTAAGTGGTCACTTGCAAAACAATCAATGATACATGAGATAAAAGTAGAAAATATGAAAACCACAGGCAATATTGTAATGAACTACACAGGAAATACATAGAAAAATGTAAAGCTCTGAATAGGCTATAAGATGGCATTGGAATAAAATAACTGAACTTGCATAGAAAACATAAACATCAGAGACAACAAAGTAAACTAAAAAAAACATACAATCAAAATAAAAATAGTCTCACATGGCTAAACTTACTCCTCAAAGGTAAACAGATGACATGAAGCAAAAGTCTTCCCCTTTCTTCCTTCTTCATTTTTAAAAATATATTGCAACCATTTTTCAGAGGCTCAGGAGTGTTGCCTGACTTCTTTACCGACCTTTACCTACTCCCCAGGACACAACTTTTGTTTTGGTTTTTAAAACACACAAATACTACTGGTATTCCTACTGTAAAAAAGGAAGCATCTGGGTGAACTTCCTGCCTTTGCAACATGATCTTCAACCGTGCCTCAATCAGACAGAATTAAATGTTTCAGGCTACCTTCCATGACGATTGAAAGTGGGCTATTCTCACAATAGGTACTTGCCAGTTCTATACATTATTTAACCATTGTAACCATGGTTATCAATGCAGAGAAAATTTAAGGGAGTCTCAGTTTAAGGAGAAAGTAAACTTAATTTCTATTTCCTCCTGTGCTCGATCCTTGAAAATCATTTTAACCAAAGACCCTGAGAAAAAGTGAAAAACTAATGTACTATGCAGAACAACACTGAAAATCCATGTCTCTCCATAAACCATTACTTTACATGATTTTAACATTTGACCATGGAACCCTATGAAGATGGGGGGAGGCTACTCATTGGTTTAGCAGTTACCATGGATGACTCAAAACCATTGGTTAAAACCAACCGTACCAGTTTGTTTACTGATTCTATGCCTAATATTCTGGAGACTGTGAAAGCAGCAGTGTGTCAATGGGTTGGCAAAAAAAAAACCTACGGTAAGTAGCCAAGAATGACAGATTTCAGATGGGGTATTGGGGTTTTCCTGTGTTTAAATTGTATTAGGTCTATTCTCAATCTTATAGTATAGTTTTCAGGAAATAAATGGTAATTGTGCTGCTGATTTTCAACATTGATATTGCTGAAATTAAATGGCATTCACAAAATATTGGGTGTGGGAGGCAAAAAGATCTTCAGGCCTGCATGTGGTCATGGGCAGGTGATTATATTTTGCAATCACTTTTTCCTTGAGGTCATCATCCTACAGTTCTATAAGATTACATGGTGTACCACATAGTAAACATGAGGAATTGACAGAAAACATATGCTGACCTTTTTCGTGTATTGTCATTCAGAAACTATAAATGTCTTCTCAAAGTAGATCTGAGACACATACCGGTAGCAGGATCCGTTGAGAGAAGCAATCTTTTTCAGCATTATAAATAATTGTCATCATTTTATGGTAATTTTCACTTAACAGCTGGTGGCCTTTGATGCTGACAGTTAGGCTATCAGCCAGAACTCTTGTTACATCATAAAACCTTGCACCTTAAAATACATTAATCCACTGTATCTCTTCAGAAGCTCAAAGACCATCAGAGCAGACAGGCTACCTTCACCCAATGAACAGATGTTTCCATCTTATTAGGGAACTTAATGAAATCAACCTGAACAAAAATGGCAAGACATAGAAAAAGTTGTGCTTGTAGATCTAAGCGCCAAAAGCCTCGGCGGCGTAAAAGGGGGCAGAAGAAAAAGAAATCTTGCAAAAGGCAACTAATCAGTAAGAACAATGGTAACAACAGCATCCTTGTTCTTAATTTATAGTATTTCTTAACTTACTTTTGTATGATTTAGGTTATTCTGAATTGGCAGACTAGTTTGTGATTCATATATTCTAAGGATAAGATGTTACATTGAGGTTGGGTCACATGTGAATTGAAGAGATGCGCTATTATATCTCAAAGCAAATTCCATTATCACTATCCATTATAAATAACTTTTAGAATAGTTGCCAAAAATATTTCAGAATGTCATCATTTTGTGACATTCCTTCTTTGTTCTAGAACCTCCGTGTTCCAGAACATAATGCTTATTCTTCATTTCAGAATAGAATGGTACACTTAGAACACTAAAGAACATGGTATGTATGTTAAGCAAGATGTAGCATGATATGCTAAAGGCACTTCCCGATGAATATATATGGATTAGATAAGACGGCCAGGCATAGTTCACTTCCTCCACCCACCTTTGTGAAGGCAACCCAGCATCTTTGCCAGTGGATGGCTAGTGATCATGTATTGTTATTTTGTGCAAGAAGTTAAGAACTTGAGCTGATGAAATGATATCGTAAACTCAAGCTAAGCTGTGATCAAAACTGTCATGACTAAGATGGAGAAGAGTTATCCCTCCTTTACACCTTGTTTCCAAACAAAATTGCTGCAAGGTCACAGGGGGGCGAAAAAAGTGGAGAACAGAAGGAGTTGCCTCTGCACATTTACACTTGCAGCTGTTCCTGTACCCTGTATTGTTTTCTGGAGGACTAATGGCTGCTTAACCATAAGCTAACCATTATTCCAGGTTCGGATGACATGCTAAGCCACGTCCAGAACTGCTTAACCATGGACAAAGCAAGATTTCAGATTGTGATTAATGGGGTCTCAACTGACAATGAAGTGCCCAAGTTTCCAGGTTCAGATGAAACGGTAAGCCAAACTATAATATGGCTTAGCATGTCGTACGAATGTGGTCTATCACTACATATCAAAAGCTGTCTTGACTTGATATATGATAGGTGAATTCTCATCTCTGAGGAGTGCACAGATTTCTAGGACAGAGACTATAAGCAAAAAACTAATTTCAAGCATGTATACACATCCCAAAGTATAGATACACCTTATCCTTCTTCCTCCTTTGTCCTCCTTCCTCTAAACAATCTTTAACAATTGGGGGAGGGTTGGGGGGAGAGATCCAGAAATGGATGCTATGGAGCAGCAAGCAGTTTCCCAAAATGCCAGTTGAGAAGCTAAAAGTAACTTGTCAAAGAATTGTCAATAAAAGTACCAACTAGCCAACTATCACAATTCAGCCTTTCTTCATGCTATCCACTGAGGCACAACTATGATTTAATATTTAAAAATAAAAATAAAAATGCCAATAACTAATTTAAAGGAAAGGGACATCCAGGTAATCCTGTTTATTAAAAGCCAAGAGCTTTTAATACACAATTGCATCTAACAACATTCATTAGGATGCCTTAATTCAAGAAAGAATCCATTGTTATTTATTTATTTATTTATTTATTTATTTATTTATTTATTTATTTATTTATTTATTTATTTATTTATTTATTTATTTTCTATAACTGCCCATTTCAGTCAATGACTCTGGGTGGCTTGTAATTCAAACAATATATTACAATCAAAATACTCAAAACATTTAAATAAAAAAATAGAAACATGCAAATAAATAGAACTGACAGCCAAGATACTTAGCCAGTTAGCAATACAGCCAGGAAATGGGACCCTTAACACATTCAGCACCTTTAGGCTCAAGAACATAGCCAGGTGTTTAGGCCTTATGAAAGACTAACAGAGTTCATAGATCATTGTTACCTCAATCTTGCATAGAGCATCATTCTGGCAGAATCTAAACCAGAGATGTGCAACATTTTCTGTCAATATGAAGGTCATGCAACAACTTAAAAGAAGTATACCTCCCTTCATATTAAGAAAGCAGCTGTGGCTTTTAAAAAATGTGCTACAGAAGCTATTCCCAATTGTGTATATTTCACGTGCATGTGCAGCTATTTATAAAGCACCTCTTTTGAACAATTTATAGAACGTACCCCGTGGTTTTGTCCTGGACAGCCATGGGTTGTTCTCCAAAAAAGGCAGTGTGTAGAACTGTAAAGTTATCTATGTTGCATTAAGCCAAGAGGTTTCAGGCTGTGCTCCTTTGTCCTACATTCTACACAGATCCAATGAGTAAAGTGGAAATAAGATCTATGAGCATTTCTTGAAATATACCACATCCATATTGATAGCATCACCCTTCATGGATTATTTGATTGTTAACCAAAAGTTTCAGGCAGTTGAGAATCAGTGTTTCATCTTACTGTCAATACCTGATAAAAAGCAAACTCCAAGGAGATGACATTGGGGAAGAAGCCTTAAATGGAGAACAAAGTCCAAGTGTAGCTGTGCTGAGACTGACCTAAAAGAATGGGTGAAGAAAGTGAGGAGACAAAGATGGGACTATGGAAACAGTAGACTTTAGAGAGGGAGGGGGGAAAGCAGGGGAGGAACTTGTGATGTCTGCATATGTACTTTGGGTATGATATGTATGTCTGTGACTGAGAATTAGGAGTTGAGCTGTGTATTGTAAGTGTGGAGAAAATTATACGGATGAGAGAAGAAGAAACACATGTTTGACAGGTTCCTTAAGCAAGAGAGACAATTATGGGTCCCAATGCGTGAATCTGTATTTTGTATTCTGAGTCTCAGGGCACATTCACACATCCCCTGTCAGCAACTAAAAGATGCCTCACTAACCATTTTTGAAAGGCCCTTCCTCATGACTCAAAGCTTCTTCTCATCCCAGCCCACAGCTGAGGCAAGTTAACTTTGCATTTAGCTGATGTGATGCTAAAGTGATATTTACAGCTATTCTCAACACAAGGTTTGCTAAAGTACATAATGCCACTTAGGCAGTCATTGTGGCAATCATGTGGCAGGGGCTGGATCTACCCATCTCTTAATGGCTACTTTCAATTATTGTGATCATGCCCCTTTTTTCCA
>JANHFT010008578.1:258580-281589 GCA_032467955.1 Pseudoxenodon macrops
AAATGATAAATAATGGAACAATTAAAAATAATAGCACAGAGTTTTCTCTCTCTCTCTCTCCTTTTTTTTCTTTCTTTCTCTTCTCTCCTTTCCTTTTTTTTTCTTTCTTCTCTCTCTCCCTTCCTCTCTTTCTCTTTCTATCTTTCTTTCTTTCCTTTCCTCTCTTATTAATTTTGAAACATATCAAATATATGGAGTTTGCTTTTCACTCCCCATTCCCCTCCCAGAGCCGTGCAGGAGTTCCAGGACACTCCAAACTCCTGGAGAGTTTTCCTGCACTGCTTTTGAGCTCCAGGCAAAGGCAGGTGGCGCAGCACTGGGATATCTGCCCAGCCTCTTGGATCGCCACCTATCACCACCAGGAGCTTTTAACCCACCCACCCCTCCGCCACCAGCCAGCCAAAGCCATGCAGGAAAACTTCTCAGGAGTTCCAGGACGTGCCGAACTGCCGGAGCTTTCCTGCATAGCTTTTATCGGCTGGTGGCTGGCAGTGGCAGGGAAGGGGAAGCTCGCCGCTGCCTGGAGTTTGCTTTTCACCCCCCGCCCAGAGCCTTGCAGGAGTTCCAGGCTGCCCTGAACTCCTGGAGCGTTTTCCTGCACGCCTTTGGCCGGCTGGCTGCATGGAGGGGAAAGCTTGCCACCGCTGGGAGCTCGCTTTTCACACACACACCCGCCGCCAGCTGGCCAAAGCTGTACAAGAAAACTTCCCAGGAGTTCCAGGATGTCACACTGCCACCCTTTTTGGCCCCAGCGCAGCAACCAGGGGTGAGTTCTAACTTACCTCACTACTGGTTCGCTTCCTCCCTCATGCGCTGTGCAAAAACATTACACACCAAAAAAAATCCAAAAACAAGATGGCGACGCATGCACAGTGCTGAAAACTTTGCTTCTGCGCATGCACAGAAGAAAAAACCCAGAAAAAAATCCAAAAAAAGATGGCGGTCCACGGACCAGAACCGTTTCTGTGACATCACCGTGATGTCACCAGCAGCTTACTACCTACTCTATAGAACCTGTCCGAACCGGTAAGAACCCACCTCTGGTTCAGTTAAATACCTTATTGATGATAATATTAATGATAAAGAATTTTTTTAAACTTGGTTTTTTATGTACCCTGTTTCCCCGAAAATAAGACTTCCCTAGATAAGAAGCCCTCCCCGAAAATATTAAACCGCATGTGCAGCCAGTCCCTGCGATTTCCTCGTTAGGGTTGGGGAGACATAACTGGAAATCAGGTAAGACAGCAAGAGGAGCCCCGTCTTGCTCCATGCATCCCAAAATAATAAGACCTCCCCAAAAATAAGGCCAAGCGCTAATCAGGAAAAAATATAAGACAGGGTCTTATTTTTGGGGAAACACGGTATATTTGCCCATGTTCTAGACATTTGTGGGGTTTAATTGCTGCTGCATTATATCCACATATAGATACATTAAATATAATGAAAAATAACCTATCAGATAAGAGAAAATCCACAAAGTATATATTTTGACATACAATATCTAGGTGGCTTGGGGGAAGAAACATGGGAGAATGTACACGAGTATAAAAATATTCCACCTTTTATTGAAAAATAGATAGAAACCTATTAACCAACATGCTGTGGAAAAACTTCCATTCATACAATGGAACTTCCCCTTGCTCTCCTTTCTTTAATCCCCTGAACTGATTTGGAAAATGAAGGTGAAGGGAGTTAGAGGAAAGAAAAAATGCTTTTTATTGCTGGAGTTCCATCAGCTGTTGAACAAAACTCATTGCTCATTGTTTTAGAAAATGCATATTATAACATAAAAATCAACTTGCAAATAGCTATAAATATATAGCCGTTGCTACATATTCCAATGACATAGTATAAAATATAACCCTTTGCATGATCACAATTCTCAGCATATGGGTAAGTTTTCTGCAACAGTTGTTCAATTGTGATCATTAAGCAAATCCGGCTTCCTTCATTTACCTTGCTTGAAAGCCAATTGGCATGGTCACAAGTGACAATCACAAGAGCCTGGATTACTGCAATAAATACATGCTGGCTGCCAAATGCCTGAATTTGGTCACGTGCCCATGGGGTGCTGCAACAGTCATGTGAGAACTGGTTGTAAATCTCTTTTCTCAGTGCTGTTTTACATTTGAATGGGCACTAAATAAATGGTTGTAAGTTAAGGACATGTATGGTAACTCCAACTAAATTCTAAATGGACTAAGAAACTCAGGGTTGGCTTAGATTAGTATATAGATGAAAAAACCGGGTAGGTCTTGGGAATGTAGGCTGAAATGAGAAATAAAAGCAAAAGCCCCCAAATCTTTTCTATACTGGTACCAATTACATGAATATTAACAATACAGCTTGATTTCAAGGGCCCTTGATACTTTTTTACTGTAATAACTCTCCAGTTATTCATTTTCTCACCATTTCTCAACTCAAGGGGCAACTTAAAAGATTATACAACTTTCTGTATGTGATTTATGATTTTGATGATTAGACAAGATAGATTATAGAAAGAAGAGCAACGTGATGCATCTTTAAAGAGAGAGATCAAAATATATTTGCACTTACACAGTAATTATTGTGGTAAATATTGGAAGCTGCTTCTTTATATTTTTCTTCAACTTCTTTTCTTTTATTGCATTGTTTGCTTTTTCTTTGATTTATTATTATTTTTATTCCTTACTGTGTGTTGCTTTGCATTAGCTTTTGTTTATTAAAAGTTTTAATAAAAATTACATATAAAAAGATTATGCAGTTTTAAAAGAAGAATAAGCAATTCTAATTCTTGAGCTATTGTTTATTTTCCACATTATGCAGTAATAATAATAATCTTAATGGCCTGGTTGGTATGGTTGCTATTGAGTTGGCGTGAATCAAAAAAAGGTGAAAGAGAAAAGGGGGAGAAGTTCAATTCTGGCTTGAAGAGTAGGCGTATCATGAGGCGGCCGCTAGCCAGGGTTCCTGTGGGTCAGAGGGACAGAGCTGCTGTTTGCCTAACCCCAAATTGGAAAGAGGAGAGAAAAGAAAAAGAGAAAATTAAAAACACTGTTGTAAAAGAGAGCGGCTGGACTAAAGTTGGTGTGTGTGTGTGTGTGTAACAACGGTTTGTTCAAAAGGGAGAAGAAAAACAGGTGGATTCCCTGGAGGAAGAGAAGCAAATTCCTCACATGACAAAATTTTAACAAGACTGGAAAGAGGCTGTCTTTGACAAAATTGTAGTCTTTGGGGTAGACTGGGCAGAAAGATTCTTCCCCCAAGGAAGGAGACACAGAGGATGATCAGCTAAATGGATCCAAGGAAAGGACAGAAGCAGCACTGAGCAATCTCATTGTTAAGTCCAGCAGTTTTCTTTTACTTTCTTTATCTTCTTCCACCACCACCCCAGAAATGAGGGAGGGAATCTGAAAGAGAGACTTAAGAAACCAGGATCTTATTGTAAACACCTATTTTAAATAGTTCTGCTATCTATAGAAAAAAAGAAAGAAAACATAAAAGCATCCACTGTCTAGGTTTCTGTGTTTCAATTATCATTCTTGTAAACCTAAATATACCTCGTTATTTTATATCTCTTCTCGCTTTCCTTCTTTTGTGACATATAGAACACATATTTTGTTTCTAAACACTGTAAAGCATTTTTAACCAGTAAAATGAGAAAACTTACCTGGAACCTGAATACCTTCAGTAAGCATTGAATGCATAGCCACAATATCCTACAGCTTTCATTTAATACTATAGCTATTCAGCACTACTCTCCCAGTTGAATCATGCATACAAATATGTAAACGTTATGAAATCATGTCAGAAATTCTTAAAATGATTTAACTGAGAAAAAAAATTCAGGGTAGAAAAATGATGCATTCACATTTAAACAAAGTGAAGAAAAGATGCTGATTGTTTTCTTCTGCTGTTGCTGTTTTTATTATATACAGTAGTAAAAATGTTGAAAATATTCCATTGTGCTCCACTGCACAGACATGATACTTCATTCAGCTCCCATTCTAAAATAATACCATTATTATGAGTCAATAATATGACTTCAAAGTAAGTGTGATATCTCCTCCTTCGGCAATCAGAGATCACTTCAAGTCACCACAAAGATGTCTCTTAGTCATGCTTCAAAATGCATAAGATTTGTTCTTCTATACAGCTGATATGGTTACTGGGAAGAATATATCATAATAAATTTGTTAATTTCTGAAGTGCCACACACATTCTTTGTTGTTCTTCTGAGTTAATTATGAGAACCGTCTGAAGGATGCAAATATATAAGCACCATCCAATTTCAGAAAGCTATTCCAATTCTGTGATAGAAATTACCCTGGTTAGGTTTTTTCCAATTTTGCACAACAAGGCTCATAATGAGCTAACATAAAACATGTTCTGCTGAATTGGTACCTTAGCCCCACTAGTCTAGGATTCTGTTCTTGCACTAGCCAATCAATTGCACAAGCAAGGTCATTTGTCTTCCAGTGGGCGGCTTCAAAACAGTCAAATTGCCACTGATATCAATTCTACATGCAAAAGTTATAATGTCCATGATCCAGTATTATTGAGATACACACTGAACATTTCAGATCACCTTAAGTAAAAAGTTGGTATTTCCTCCAAAGGATAAAGAGCCACAAATGATATTCAACTGCTGTCAAGAATTGGAATATCTGGGAGAACTGCTCAGCTTGCTTATTTAGAGCAGTTTGCTCTGCAAGCTTGCTTCACGAGGCTGAGAGATGAACCACAAACAACTCCTTATTGCAACAGAGACAGGGTATCTCCGTTTTTTTCACGTAGGGTAAAGAATGATGACAGGTGCTCAATAGGTTTTCCCATAAGTGGATACTTAACAACCTTGAAGACTCCAACAAGTCAAGAGACACTGTTGACCTCAAGAGAAGATGACCCTGACTGTTTTATGACTACCGATGACAGCTGCAAAAAAAGACTGACTTTAATACATAGTATTTAGTAATAATGTTGCTAAATAACCAACTCCTTGCATATTCGTATTTTTCTACTTTTCATAGTAATTTTTTGCTTTAGAAACTGGCCCATGAATTGGCCCAACCAAATGCTGAATTTGTTCGTCCCTGGTGCAAAATAACCAATGATCACCGGGGTAGGCATCAAAAAGTTTAGCAAGGAACTCTCTGCCCAGTTGCTGGGTGGGCATGGACATTGTGGGCATGGCCTAGTCGGCCTCCTGCACCATGGCAGGGGCAGCATTTTTGCCCTCTCCAGGCTCCAGAGGCTTTGCTCAAGCCTCTGAGATGGCAAAAATGGCCTCCCCAGGCTCTGGAGGCCCTCTGGCCCATTTCTGTCCTTCCCGAATTTCCGGTAAGCCCGTTCTTCACACATACACCGAGCCTCCATGAACTTACCTGCATCCAAAAGAGCGTGCGTGAGGACTCCTGAGATGGGCGGGGTTGGGCTGGGCTGGGCCAGCCAGCAGTGGGATTTGGGGATTCTCCGAACTGCACAGAATCTTAGCTAGAGGTTCTCCTGAACCCCTGCAAACCACCAGCAAACCACCCGATTATCACACATGGCTGTTAATGGCAACCTGTTCACTTTGTACAGCACTCTCATGTGGTTTAAAGACTAAATCAAAAATCCAAATGCCCCAGCACACAAATTAGCATAGTGTTATACATTTTTGAAAAACAAAGGCACATGATTATTAGCACTTAAAGGCAACAAGCAACAAAGTATTCACACCCATGGTAGAGGTTGGCCCTCCCAGAATGTGGATTCATTAATAAAATATTACAGTGCTCACCTTTCTGTCTATAACTGATAAGGCTGGTAATTTAATATTGAAAATGTTCTAGTTAATTTATCTGCAACAGGAACTGCTGGCCTGATATGGGTTCCTTGATAAAGCTATCACATAGCCTTCCAGGAATTTTTGGGCAAAAGGATGAGCAAAAAGGAGCGGCCCTTTTTGCGAAACATCTAAAAGCAAAAGAGAAAACATCTAAAAGCAAAATGAAGTTTTGTCAACAAAATGGGGAATCTCTACTTAAAATTAGCTATACCAGTCCTACAATGTCTAACACCTAATCTCAAATGTCAACATAGTAAAGATACTGCATATCTCAGCGACCATATTGAAAAATACTTTGTAGAACATTATGAATTTGGTGAATTCTAGATCACCAAAAAGCGGCAGAATTACGGTAAGTAACCGAGTTTGGCAGTTTATCCTACCTAAAAGAGTTGACTATTCAGACACCACCACCACACCACACAGCTGACACCAAACTCTTATATATATTATTGCTTGACTTTTAGTTGTGATTTCACCCATCCCCTGATAAAAAGATTCCACAGTAGAATCGATATTTCTGCGTCCTAGACCTTCTGAATATTCACTGTTTGCTCTCATATCTATTTTACTAATCAGGAAAAACAGTATGTACTAGTCAGTGATGTTGTGCAGAGCTTTGGACTGAAGGAAATGTAATAATTCAATTTGATATATGAGATATCCTCGTCCTCATTCGCCTTTTAATCCTTTCAAAGGTTTTTATGAAGTACTTTTCCCTGCCCCCTCTTTTTTCTGCTTTCCCAAACATGCATGTTTGCAATGATACTTATGTCATGAGGTTTTGGAGAGTGGGCGTGTAGATAAGCAAGAATTTCTATTTTTACAAGAATATTTAAAGCATAGTTCATGGGCTGGGTTTATTTATTTCTCAGAATCTCTTTCTGAAGCTGCTCAAGTTCTGGGATGGTTTCGCTTATTATAGTTCTAGATTTCAGCCTGAAGAGAGACTTTAGTGGATATGCCTGAGTAAGCAGCAGATATGAACATTGAAGCCAGAATAGAAGAGGAAAGAATGCTAGGAATACCATAATATTAAAATAATTCCATAGAATAGGACAATTTCACTGGAGAAGGCCTGTTTCTATTTCTCCTGAAACTAATACTGCATCTACAACCTGCTGCTTCTGTAAAAATATAATTCATTACACACACCCCAAATCCCCTAAAAATGGTAGATTAGGGCACTATTGCATGCTGGCTGGGGAATTCTGGGAATTGAAGTGGATACATCGTTAAGCTGTTGACAATGAGAACTACTTTCCTGGTGAATAGATTTGACTCATCAAATTCTTCCTCCCTCCTTTGGAAAATGTATTTTTGCCTTTGGACAATTCAGATATTGAACCAATTCTTAGTTTTACAAGATCAGTTCACACAAATCATTAGCAGATACCAGAGAAATGGAAATATTAAAAAACTAAGATATTGGTTTCAAATAAATCTATTGCAATAGTTAATATTATCCACAGTGGGAAGGTATGTAGCATTCCAGATCAAAATTACCATAGCAATGCATTTGATTCATCATAAATTTCTTTTAAAATCATGTAAATTATACACTAAATTTGGGGCGCCTTGATTGTATGTGGATTATTGTGAATGAGTTTAAGAACAATCCATCCATTAAATCTTTGTACATGAAGAATTACAAAAAACCTCAGCAATACATATTGACTGGGATTATTCAGTGCTTAATGGCAAAAGAAGTAGAGGTGCTAATGTAAAGTAACCCACTCGAAGGAATAGATCTAATTTTAGGCTGAAAATGCTAGGCAACAAATGAGAAGGACTATAAGAGGTTATAGGTTGCCCTGACTCTATTTTTCCCCTCCATTCTTTTGTGTTTGCATTCTGCAGGTAACCCACTTCTCAGCCTAGAGGAAGGACTTACATAACCTGGTTCTTTACAAAAACTAACATCAGTATTGTAAGTTATTTTGAACCAGATGAAATAGAAGACAAGTGTTCCAATTCTAGTTCAATATTTTGCTAAATACGTTTGGATTTAAACATGCATAAGCTAATCCTAAAAGGATAATTGTGGCATTTTGCAAAAGACCATGAGTGCATATTGAGTCAAGCAACATTTTAACTTTATACTGTCCATTATACTGATCTGGCCAGAGGAATCCTTCAGGCTTCTTAAAATGTAATTAACTCCTTAAGTTTAAAACATCAATTCTGTTAGTTGTAAAGAAAATATGAGTTATCAAGGCACAGTACCATCTTGTGGTAATTAACAGTATTATTCCAAAAAGAAGCCTGAATGAAATACCGGTAAATACTAGAAATATCACCAAGACCACTTGAAACCGTGCACTTAAATCTATGACATATTTATTTTTTCAGTTTTGTAAATTTGGAGGGAATTGTTAAAAAAGCACAATTGTTTCAAATCTTTCATCTGGGCAATGTTTTCAAATGTATTTATCTACTAATCTGGATGCTTTTTTGTGGGTATGGCTTCTGAACAATATACAAAACCTAAACGGTTGTCAGAATTTTGACATATTACTTACCCCTTTATGTATTTATTACACAGAAATCAACCATATGACTGTACTTTCTAAATTTTAAGTAAATATTTTATATTCACTGGAGGGGGGAAAAACCCATCTTATCCAATATCTTAAATTCAAATTCAGTTACACAAATTCTCCAAATTCCATGATAGAAGTTCCAAAACCATATTACAAATCAGAGGAAACAGACAATATTCTTCTTGATCTCTACCTCCATTTCAATTAGCAGTGAAGAAAACTCATCCTGTGTTTTTTACATTATTATGAGTTTTTGAATTACTAGAGTTCACTCTCTGAGCATTTCTAGCATCTAGTCCCTTTGAACCAGTTTTACCAGAATGCACATTATTGCTTCTGTTCTTATCAGAATCCAAATTCTTGCTTCCATTTACAGTACTTGAAAGAAATAGAAACATTAATCAATGTAGTCTACATTGAAAGAATGAGAAGCCCTTCTTTTTAGCAATCTTCCCGATCAATGGAGGACTACATCCCCCAGGATACCACGCACCCATACTCCACGAGACTACTGTCAGTCGGGAGCCCTGGCTTCCGACGCTTGCAGTACAAGGACGCCCGCGGAAGGCACAACCGGAACTTAATGTAGCTTCGCCCCGGAAGTAGTCTCCTCGACCCTTTCTAGGAGCCGGGCGTGGGAAAAAGGAGATTCCCTTCTCGCCACGTGCGAAGCGCTGGTGGCTATGGCTACCCTCCTGGTCGAGGACTTCCTGGCGCGCGCCGAAGAGCGCGAGGCGGAGACCCAGCGCAGCGTGGCGGTGCATAAGGAGCTGGAGTTGGAGTTCGACGTGGGTAACTTACTGGCGGTGGATAAAAATCCGGCCCCGCGCGCCTTTGCGCGAGTCTCCTCGGAGCGCGAGCCTCTCCTGCGCGCTTTGGCCCGGGATAACACCCAGTTGCTGGTGGGCCAGGTGTGGGCGCTGCCGTCGGAGCGGGTGGAAGGGGGCGCGGGGCCCGTGGTGGCCCGCCTGCCCGAACCCTCCACGCGATTGCCCAGGGAAAAGCCGCTGCCCAAACCTCGCCCGCTCACCAAGTGGGAGCAGTTCGCGCGCCTCAAAGGCATCCGGCCGACGCGCAAGAAGCGCGGCACGTTGGTCTGGGACGAAGCCGCCAAAGAGTGGCGGCGGCGCTGGGGTTACCGCCGAGCAGGCGAAGATCCCTCCCGCGACTGGCTCTTGGAAGTGCCGGACTCGGCCGACCCGTTGGAGGACCAGTTCGCCAAGCGGCGCCAGGAGAAGCGGGAGCGGGTGGCGCTCAATGAACTCAACCGCCTGCGGAACCTGGCGCGAGCTCACCGGGGCCGGGTGGCGCCCGACCTGCACCCGACGGGCCACCAAGACCGGACCGAGATGGGCCGCGTCTCCGTCCTTGCTCGCGTCTCCACCGCCTCCCGCGGCCGCTTCCAGCCTCGCCTTCCCAAGGAGCCCGCCGTCGCCCAGACCAACACAGCCCGCGGAAAGAAGCGTCGCTTCCAGCCGCTGTTGGGAGACCTTGAAGGGGAGAAGAAGCGGCACCTGGAGTTAGCCCGCAGCCTGAGTAGCAAGAAGCAGCCCCTGGACCTGACCCGCGCGGTCAATAAGCAGCTCCGCGAAGAGGAGGCCGAAGCTGCCAGAGGCAAAGGCAAAAAGCGCGAGCAGCGGGGCAAGAGGGGTCGGCGGCAGCAGCAGAGGTCCGGGAACGCCAAAGGCAAGAAAAGCACAGCAGCAGGTCGCAGAGGGAATCAGGGAGGATCTGGAAGCTTCAACGGCAAAAGGAAAAGAAAATGAGCTTTCAAGTTGCCTGTGGTTACACGGCTACCCAGCTAAATAGCAGACTGAAGCCGTTTATTTTACATAAGGCTGCAACAAAATGTGGACTTGCTAAATTAAAACATTATTCTAACTTAACATTGGCCTTTAATCTCCAAAGAACTTTGTGGGGCCTGACTAAAGAGCGTGTAAAGACATCAGCAATAAATAAAAAATGATATATAAAGTTACCTTTGAAACAATTACTCATTTGAAGAAATGTTAGATGTACAGTTCAGATAATGCCTTTACTGGGAATTCAAAGGAATTGAAACATATAGAAGGACCTGCTTTGTTTATAATAAAGTTCTAATATGTCTTTTTCTTTTAAATGAGAATTGAAATGGACACCTCTCAGCTGCAGTGTTTTTTCTGTATTTTTTTTCATGTACGTGAATTACAGTATCTCCGTTGTCAGCCGGGTTGAAGGCAAATTACTAGAAGAATATTGTGTTTACATCATGATAACTGGCCTTTTATATGTGTTGAGATTATAAGTCTGCATATAAAATGTGAAATCTGTCACATCAAAATACCATTTTCATCATTTTGATACTATGAATCCTGATTTCAGCAAAATTATATATTCTGTATGGGGGTATGTATGTGGTTATATGTACTTCCCACTGTTCTTACAGCAAGATTGAAGACATTAAATAAAAACCCTATGGTTTTCTTCTGTAAGTTGTTTTTCTGCTGCTCTTAGCAGCACGGGAGTCATAAAATCTTAAATTTAATCACTACAATGGAAACTTCTGCTTCCCAACAAACCCAAATTTATTAAAACATGTACATGCTTTATATGTTAAAAACCCAAAGTGATTTACAGGACTATAAAATCCATTAAAAACAAATGTTAGGTGGAGTCAGTCAATGGTTGAGAAAGGTTAGGATAATTTTTTATATGTTTTTAAAAGATGCACTAAATGTATAAATATAAATAATGGCCTAGTGCATCACAGAAAGGAGCAAGTACTACATAGAAGGCCTGTCTCACCTTAATTTACAATTAGATTAGACTTGGCTAATTTTATTTTAAAACAAATTAAATATATGTGTGTGTGGTGAGAAATTCTATTCAGTGCTCTAGCCCAGTTCCCCAATCTTTCTGGCTTTGGAAATCAGGAGGAGGAGGAGGGGAGAGATTGTTCCTTGCAAGTGGCAGGCAAACATGCACATACACTGCTCCATTTGTGTGAGCGGCCAGCAAGCATTCCTGCCACTCACAGAAATGGAATGTGCATCGGGTGTAATGCAGCCACCTCTCACCGGCAACCTGGTAGCACCGGCTGCTTGAGCGCACACACACCCACTCGGCCGGCCATCATTTCGGCCCAGTTTTAACCGGGCATGCGCATGCAGACAGTTAAAAAGAATTAAATCCACAAAGAGATCAACACTGCTTGTATTACTTTGTTAACACTACCTTTCTGGATCTATGTTTCTCATTAAACATTAATTTAAAATTGGTTGTACATTTAAATACTAGTATTTAAACAGGACACATAAATCTCCATGAACATAAAAATATGCTACTTTATATGATACTTTCCTTGGAGGGTGGGACCTAATTTTATTAGTCACAATAATACATTGTTATATGAAAAAATGTTGGTTCTATGGAATTAAGAATGGTGTGTGCTATTTTTTTTAAATGTTTTTAGATGTATTTTTGTCAATGTGTGAAATGAGACATTTTTGCCAAAAGGCAAAGCAGCAAAGTATAAAATACTGCTAAAATGCCATTCTAGCCTTTCTTGTTGCAACATGTATTGGTCTTTTTCTTTTCAGTAAGAAAGTCCTGTACTTTGTTTTGTATTTCTTTGTTCATTTTCATATGTCTTTTCAATAAAGGCTTAGAGTTAGTCTAGAGCAGGGGCAACCTTAAACACTCAAAGAGCCACAAAGATCCTAACTGGAAGCTCCCCATTCAATTCTGGAGCCAACCAGGAGTCTGGTTCCCCCACCATAGCGCAGCGTTCTTTTTCTCTACCTGTCCTAACTGAAAGCCCTATCAATTGTGGAGCCGATCAGTGACAAGGAGCCACAGCAGAGGGATGAAAGAGCCACATGCGGCTCCAGAGCTGTGGGTTGCTGACCCCTGGCCTAGAGAAACTATAGCAGAGGTTCTCAACTGGGGGGGAAGCACAATGTCCTCATGGGGTCTGCGAAAGCCTGAAGAAATGTCATGATTTAAATCTTGAGTTAAGTCTTGTCGGTGGCCATGGACACAAGGTATTTGAAAGGGGTCCATGGTGAAGAAAAGAAGAGAACAATTGGTATTTAGCATATTAAAATAAACATTTCATACTTTGTCTAAAAAGTCATGCATTCTATAGATTTCCTAGGGATGCAATGCCAGCTTTTCGCACACTGCAGGTAACACAAAGCAATAGCACTTAGACTTATGCTGCTTCACAGTGCTTTTACAGCTGTCTCTAAGCAGTTTACAGAGTCAGCCTATTGCCCCCAACAATCTGGGTCCTCATTTTATGGACCTGGGAAGAATGGAAGTCTGAGTCAACCTAGAGCCTGGTGAGATTTGAATTGCAGGCAGCAGGCAGGCAGAAGAAATATATAACTCAAGGCAGCAAAAATTAAGCTGCTCTCATTTCTATACATATAAGGAAATTTGTGTTTTTAAAGCCAGCTATCATGTCCATTATTTATTTTATATTCCACCTTTGTACCTAAAGAGTATAAGCCATTTAAGCACAGTAAACAATTTGAACACAAAGTGCTTAGTATTTGCTGTGGAGATGCTAAAAGCACTGCACATCCCAAACAAGGGGCTAGACAACTGGCAGTCCAATTTCCTGGCCCTCTTATATCCCCATATTTGAATCAACCCATTCTACAGATAGACATAGTTTTTTTGCATGAGCTAAGAAACTAAGCCTATCACTCCAAAGACTCCCAAGACTTAACAGCATTCATACCATGCTTAACCATAGTTTATGCAAGCCAATTTTGCTGGGGTCACGCAGCATAATGAACCATAAACTAAGCCAGCAGAGTTTATGGAAAGAGTGGCTGGCTGGTTTGTGGTTCACTATATGTCGTGATACTGTAATGCAGCCAGCCTGGGACTCCGCACCTGTGAGAAAACGCTAGGATGAAGAAGTCGGGTAAAGATATCCACCAACTAGGTCTAATGCTCTAAAATGTCCAGTAGTTGAAAAAAGGTGAACTTGTACTCTTCCGGATCTTGATCCCAAAACCATTCCCCTTGTCAAGAGAGCTGCTGCAGCGGATTGCCCAATATAGGAACAGCCATTTCTTCCTTTCTCTTTGAAGCTCTTTACTCAATTTGTCCTAACTTCGCTTTCCCGTCGTCCCTTGCTTGCTATCCCAAGCAGAGCTGCAGAAGTCATGGCAGGAGGAGGACGCGAGAAGGTGGCTCGTCTGCTGAAGCAGCTGCAGCAGGCAGCGTGAGTGTTTTGTGCCTTAGTTTCTTGCTTCTTATGGGAGCGTCCGCCAAAAGCAGCTTGGGTCACTTTCCGCGAAATTTGAACCAGTCTTGGAAGCTTCGTTTGGGAGCGTCTGGCAAAAGCAGCTTGGTTTACTTGGGTTTACTTTCCACGAAATTGGAATCAGGCTTGGAAGCTTCGTTTCTTTACGGCGTTAGGAAAAACAAAACCGCAGCAAACCTTCCGTGTAAGAAAAGACTTGAGAATTCCACAGGTCCTAAAGGGATAATTATCTTTGGAAGTTGCTACCTTAATTTACTTATTTCCATCTAGCGCCCTGCTAAGAGAAAGACAAACAGAATGCTAGTCTGTGTTTCAGAAAGTTATTTGATCAAGCACAGAAATGGACTTTGGTTTATACATCTTATTTTTGAAGTAAATACAAAAAACAAAGAAAATATAAAAAAGAAATGGACTTTGGTGCATTGTGAAACTGAGCAACAACACATAGAAAAGTTGTAATTTACAAATCGAAACAAAACTTATTTATTTAATATTATTCATGTACTGAACTACCCTCTGCAGCATATGCACTCTGGGTAGAACTACAATAGTGTTTGTGTGTGTGCGTGTGTGCGTGAAATATTGATATATAAAATATAGTAATTAAAACATGGTAATAGCATTTTTTTCATTGAAGAAAAATGAAAAACTATTAGTGATTGTTCGGAATAAATATATATTTTCCTGTGTAGTTTCCCCTTTTAAAAAATATCAATAAAACAATCCATGTAAACATATCTTTTGGAGGAGAGCAATACATTTTTAACATGAATTGAATGATATTATTTCAAAAAATGTGCAGGTATAAATGGATTAGAGACAGTAGGTGGAAAGTGTTGACATGAAAGACTTATCCATATTTATTGCATCCTATTAAAATAATGGACCAGGAATTAATGTTTATTATATAAAATGTTCAAATTGCCTCAGTTTAAAAAAATTGTAGGTAGTGCCCAGGAGCAAGGAGCCTATGTGAAATAATAAACACATGAGAATTCAGTAATTGAATAAGTAGCTTTAGATTATATGCACCACTACTTGTAAATAAATGCCATAGGAGCCCATGAAACTGTTCTATAAACATGGTTCAAAGGTCTAAGCAAAGGGAACATGAAACATACTCTTAGCCTTAGAAAGATTCTTTAAAGACTTAATAATGTGTTGCTCCTATGACTACTTTATAAAATAAAAGATAAAATATAGCAATGATAAACTGCCATTAATAGATGTATTAAATAACTCGTCTTGAAATCTTACATTGCAAATGAATGTAAATTACTTCATTTTAAGCCCTATTTAAATGTACATTCAGATTAGATTGTGATATTACAATCATTGACATTTCAATAAAAGGTTATTGCCACTAGGTGGCAGAATGTGCTTGTGAATTAAAGCTATCAATTGTTTCTATAGACAAAGTTGATATTTCCTCTCAATACTTCGTTACAGTAATCATTTTCCTTTTTTCTTTTCAATAGATGCACGTGTCCAGTTCATTCTCACACTTACAGTCAAGGTGAACTGTTACTTTGTGTCTGTATCTATGTCAGTATATTAATTATTCCCTGTTCCAAGTTCTACAAATAGAACCAAATAGACCATTACAAACAGTAATTATTTTACCAAGTAAACCAAGTCAGTATATTTTTCAAGAATTAAATGTAAGGATTGGTGGACAGCATACTGTTAGCAAATCATCATGCTGGATCTGATGCTACATCAGAACCTTTGCGTCTAGGGACAACGCTTCTCCAGGAAGGCCTAGCCTTATTGGGAGAGAGTGTTTTTCATTCACCAACGTTAATTATCTAATAGGTATCAGATTTTAGATGAATTGCACAGTATCTAACAGTTTGGAGAAGGTGCAGGTTGAAATCTTAGAATAGGTGTTTCTTTGAGTCAAAACAGAAGAAACAATCCCTCCTTGGTAACTCCTGATTGGATATTCATATGATGAAATATGTGTAGGATGTACTAACTCTTGTTTCCTCAAATATTGTTATTAATTATATAAAAATACTATGTTTTATATATAATAATGTTACACGTAATATTAATATACAAGTAGCCTTTGATGACCATAATTGGGAACAGCAACTTCAGCATTAAGTGATGTGGGTGTTAAGTGAAAGATCATGTGATTGTGCTGAAGTTACAACAGTTGTTAAGTGAGACATCGTGTCACTATGACTTGTGGTCTTGCTGGCTTTGCTTCTTGGAAGTCAGCTGTGAAGCTCACAAATGCTGATCACCTGACCTGGGGGACACTTTGATGGTCATAAATGTGTGACAGTTGTGAAGCACCTGCATTGCAATCAGGTAACAGTGGGGATACTACAATGGTTACAAATTGGAGCCCCAGTCATAAGGTTACTTTTTCAGTATCATCATAATTGCAAACAGTTACTAAGTAGGATAGTCATTAACCAAGGATTACCTGTATTTTTCACTATCATCTTAGATTAAATATCAGAAGAAATTGCTGGTTAGAATAAGGAATTAAAGAAAAAAAATCAGAGCTGTAGAGCAAAGAAAAACAACAACATCCCAATTAGTCCATTGCAAAGTTCCACATTCTAAAGTTTAGTTAGAGTCATCTAATGGTTTAACTCTGCAATCCATCTAGAACAGGGGTGTCAAACTCAAGACCCAGGGGCTGGATCTAACTCATGGGGTGGTTAGATCTGGCCCATAGGGCCACCCTGGAAACAGCGAAGGACCGGCCCCTGGTGGCTCTGTCAGCTAAAACGGAGTTCAGGAGCCCATTTTTGTTGGCAGAGCATTCAGGCCACCACAGGCACCCCTGACATGATTGACATCAAGCTGGCCATGCCTACCCGGGCCAAGTCCACCCCATTCTCCCTGAGGTCAAACACAACCCTGACACCATCTTCAATGAAATCGAGTTTGACACCCTTGATCTAGAACATTTTGCTTCTTGGGCAGGTTAGAAGCATGAGTGGAAGACAGCAGATTTAACTTTACTGCTGAATTGCTAATTCATCAACTCTATGATTCTAGGAAAATAAACTCTGAACATCCCAAGAAAAAAATATAGAATCACTTATTACATTTGGGGTGGGGGACAACAATTTGGCTGTGTTCTTACCATTCTCATCTCTGAAACCTGTGAATAGCCAAGGAGCACTCAATCCTATGGCAGTGGTGGATCTAAGAAAATGTGGGATCAATCAGTGTATAAATGAGACCATGCAGATCCACACATAAGCTGCCTAGAGGAAGAGCAATACATGCCGTATATATAATATGTGTTTGACTCTTGTTTGATTCGTGTATTGTTGAATTTAATAATTTGTTTATTTGCAAAATTTCTATACAGCTTCCACTTAAAAATAAAATCTCAAAGTACGGTAGGTTACAATTAAAACAGTTCAAGTAATAGGAGTAATTGAAGCTGGTCATTTACAAAGCAAAACTTGCTGGTTATTTTTTTTTATTTTTTTATTTTTTATCCTGCCTTTATTATTTATAAACAACATAATTTTATATTTTTTAAATTTATAAATAACTCATAATTTTGCATAATTTAATGAAAAAGAATTCTATATAAATTTCAAAAAATAAATATTAAACCCACAGTGTAAATGAAATGGTATAAAAGAGTGGCTTTATTGCAAGTCCTCTTTGGAACCATTCTATGTTTCAAAAATACACGTTCCAAAGAGAACAATACATACAATTTTGCAAGACCAATAAAGTCCTTAACAAAAGCGTAGCTCTACCAGATAATATAACAGCAGGATTTCTATTGTCCCATCCAAAGAAAATAGTGGAAGTGACTTGGACATGTTGTTGGGATGTCAAATTAATCACAGAAATTATTGCAGATTCAGACATTAGAGGAAATCGACCGTGAGCAGAACCGATGAGAGAGAGCAAACAAGCAACCCAAAGACAGCAGCTTTAAGCGCAGATAGAGAAAACAGAAATGTTTCTATATTAATTGTTGGGTGAACCACTGTATCCCAAGGCTTATTAGTAGGCTTGTTATCATGGCTTAATTGCTTAGCCATAAATTCAGAAACTAAATATTGAATGCAGCTTCCAGACAGAAGTAGTTTGATTGGGCAAGGGAACCAATGTCCCATTTTTTTATATAGGAATGGATGGGTGGGTAGGTGGGTGGATGGATCTATGTGCTGCACTCTGGGAAAAAATATGGCTGGATTGGCTCTAGACTTAGCTAGAAAGCAAAGCAATAACCTGATTATTATAAAGGTGAATTTTCAAGTATTTCTTTCAATAGGCCTACTCTAAATGTAGCTAAGTCCAGAAATAATGCCATATTAGGAACGGAAGTGCAAATATGGAAGGGGAAGGGAGAGGAAAAACTAATCTGTTCCCTGATTTACCTGATCTTTCTAAAGCTTCTTTTAAATTAAATTAAATTAAATTAAATGGGAAGATGGCAGACTGCAAAGTGGCCTAGAGGTGTTCTTAAAATTAAAAATAGTACCTAAAAAACCTGAACCCCTGGAATATTAGAGTATCAGAAATTTTTTAAAAGGTAGTAGAGTGTCATCGTGCCAATTTTCTTTCTGATAAATGCTTGCTTTTTTATTGGAAATGCTTTTATAGTGGCTGTTATATGTCGCTTCAGTTTCCATGACAGGGTGGCATTTTATAGATTTGCCTTCATCTCCATGGTGAAATTCTTAAAGCATTACAGAACCCCAAATGCAAATCCATTGCAGTAGAATTTCTGTGGTTTTCCATAAACTAAACAGCAAGCTGACTTCATTGTTTTCATTCCAGGTTCTAAAGACATTACTTTGGGGAAAACAGACTATGCCTTTGAGGTAAAGACAGTAAATAAAATGCTACTTGTTGAAGGGCACACTTCCATTAGTTATATTAAAAAGTGACTTGTGTGCATACTTTCATAAACTATTTTTACTGAAATGTTGTTGTTGTTTTTACTTTTCCAGATGGCTGTTTCCAATATCCGATATGGAGAGGGAGTTACTAAAGAAGTGGGAATGGTATAGAAGAGTTTCTAATATTTCAAAAAAGCAGTTACTTATTCTTTTTTGAAAAGGAGGAAGAATTTTACATGCATTATATCTATATCACATGAAACAGAATTACCATAAAATATCCTGCGTCTGCCATTGTTTTTGGCTAGTCAGCTAAGGGTTGCAAGATTTGAAATCGAATACATATGGAGATTCCCTGATCTGGGAAATCTCCTTTCAGTTTTTGCAACGTTGCAGTCAAGGAATTAATTATTATACTGGATCCAAGGCATCCAATTGGAAAAGATGATACAATAGGTATCTTTGAGACCGTGTTAATCTGTTAATGATTCTTTCCATTTCAGAAATCCACATAAAGATACAAGTTAGTGAGTGATCATTTGGGAGCCCTACAATAGGCAGCCAACTACCAAGTTGAATATCTGGCATTTTACAATGGAACGCCATTTTCAGATTTGTCTCTTCCCCCTTTCACTTTCTTTGTTGTAACTACATTTCATTTACTATAGGACTTGCAGAATTGGGGTGCTAAAAAAGTTTGTGTGATGACAGATAAGAATCTTTGTCAGCTTCCTCCCATGACAGCAGTGTTAGATTCTCTGACAGTCAATGGCATAAACTTCCAAATCTATGATAATGTGAGAGTGGAGCCCACAGACCGAAGGTATTTATTCTTTCCTACATTTGTACAGCCTACAGGAATAATTAGGCAGAGACGGAGAAGCTGTGCACGCTTGATATTACTATGACTCCTAGACACGTGACAATATTTTATAAATTGTGAGTTGGATAAGTGCAAAATAAATTGAAATGATTTTCTTTTTCGTTTCAAGTTTCCTAGATGCCATTGAGTTTGCCAAAAAGGGAGCGTTTGACTCCTATGTTGCCGTAGGCGGGGGTTCAGTCATAGATACTTGTAAAGCTGCTGATCTCTATGCATCAAGTCCAAAATCAGATTTCTTAGATTATGTCAATGCTCCCATTGGAAAAGGCAAACCTGTTGCAGTCCACCTCAAACCTCTGATAGCAGGTAAGGAAAAGCTCTGGACGGGGAGAGGGATGGGGTGGGAGGTTGATTGTAAAACAATAGAGCCTGTGTGATAGGTTTGAGTTCTCATATTATTACTTGAATTGGTTTCGTACTTGGATTGGATTCTCTTACTGTGTTTCCCCGAAAATAAGACAAGGTCTTATTTTCTTTTGACTCCCAAAATAAGCATTTGGTCTTATTTTCAGGGAGGTCTTATTATTTTTGAGGTGCAGGAGGCGGCGAGGGTGGTCACGGTGTTTCATTTTGCTGTGTTTTGGGAGGGCTTATTTTCAGGGGATGGCTTATTTTAGCGCATGCGCTCAAAAGCCTGATTGGCTTATTATCCGGGGAGGTCTTATTTTCAGGGAAACAGTGTAGCTATTTGGAGAAATCACACACGGAAATACTCGCATAGCTAGAGAACTATTCTAACGATAACATAATTTTCATTATAATAGGGTACTCTGCTCAAGTTTTTCTTCTCAATCTTGTTTTACAATTATTTTTTCCCCAGAATGATTCTACATAATGACATTATATTGCTCCTAAGGTAGATACTGAGGTATAATATAGCAGCTGACAACCTTGTACTATATAGGCTGTCTGATAATTCAATGAATTGGTTGGTTTATTGATGAGTAAATAACTTTTATTCATATGTGTGCTATTGCATTCCAGATGTAGTTACTACAGCTTGTGGAGTAATGTAGTAATATAGTAAGACATCAGTACCTGAGGGCAGCATATTCCCCACTTCTGATGTAGTTATTGTGTGTGTGATGATGTGTAGCTAAATGTACTATTACATTTAATTTGCTCTTTTCCAAAGTTCCTACAACAGCTGGAACTGGAAGTGAAACCACTGGAGTGGCTATTTTTGATTACAAAGAACTAAAAGTAAAAACTGGTAAGGGTCGTACATATGTATTTATTTTAATTTTATAATATCTCTTGGCTTTTTAAAAAACTTCTTTTCTGAAATTTTATTTAAATCTCAGTAATATTCATAATTATTTGAAAGGGTCATATACTTTGCATAGTGTAAAATAATTTTAACCATTATTGCAAAATCTATTTAGAAAGTTCTCATTTCTAGGTATACATACATATTTTTCTATATTTAGGCATTGCATCTAGATCCATTAAGCCTTCTTTGGGTATTATTGACCCATTACACACTCTCCATATGCCAGAGCGGGTGGCAGCTAATAGTGGTTTTGATGTGCTTTGGTAAGTATATTTTCTACAACTGTTTTAGTTATACATTAGATAACTTCACAATTTGGGATGATTCTGCATGTGGGAATGATGTTGGGAGATATGAGGAAGATATGTAGCCTGAGCAAATTGTCTGATAAGAGGCAGCTCCGTCCACAGGTAGGGGGAAAGCATAGGAAGCATTTCAGAAGAGAAGCAAAGCAAGAGTTTCAGTGAAACAGATTGACTGTCCCTTGGATATAGTTTGTACACCCAACAGATTGTGGAATCATGAAGTCCATTGCTTTTGCCTTACATACAAGCAAACAAGTTGGGAATGAGATCTAGTTTTTGCCTCATTAGCTACAATTCCAACTGTAGTTCCTTGCTTTTCTATACATTCAGCTAGAAGTCTGAGGACTAAAAGGTGGAATAAGTAATCCATTTGACCCCATCAGGACAAGCCCTAGTTATCTTTTATTGAAACATACTGTACTTCAATTTCTTTTGTTTAAATTGACCTTAAGGAATTTTGAGGGAACATTTTTGGTCCTGAGGAGGAATAAAAGAAGCAATAGGAAAACGTTCATCCTCTCATAACCTAACCCTGTATGTAGTTTTATTGGTAGCTCAATACGATGCACGTCTCCTGTAGTATTTGGGAAATAGTTGCACTAAGTCTAGGTATGAAAATATGTTACCATTTTGAAAAGGTCAGGAACAGTCATTGATCTTCTGCTTTCCCAATAATATTGACTTGTACATCCTTATAGGAAATAACCCATAAAGTCAAATTATTATATACCATATTTCTCCCCACTTCCCCATTCAACCTGCCAGCCATGCTCTTGAATCCTACACTGCTCTTCCCTACAACCAGCGCAGCCCTTGTCCTTCAAACCCAGTGAACCGGCCAGCCTATCAAGGAAGCAACCCCATCAGTGATGTCTGGGCTGTCCATGCATTACGGATTGTTTCTAAATACTTAAAGAGGTACAGGTCTTCAAATGATCTTTTATCCTTGTATTAATTTTTTTCCCCTTTCAGTATCCAAATGAATACGTAAACTTTAAAATATACAATCTGTGTTGTGTGAGTTTTTATGTCCTATAGGGTTAGGGTTAATCAGGCTACTTCCTGAAATAAGTTTATAAAGAAGAAATAAAACAGTTTGCTGTAATATAGTTCTATCTGGCTATGCTAGATTACAAATCCCATTGTTCCCAGCCAAAATTTTGAGGAATTGTGTAGGGTATCAAATTACTGAAAGACTGGCAATTACAAAGTCCAACTAAGCAAATCTGACACATCACAAAAGTTGGATACTCACAGTCCTCCTTGCTAAGCAAGAACACAAAACCTTTATGATGCTAACTCGGAACAAATGCAATGTATCACACTCTTGATCAAGATAGTTTGAGTTTCTTCTCCAACATGTACATTTTGAATAATGATATTGGTAGTTGTCATATCCTTTCTTCAGGGAACAAGGAATGTAAATGATCTTCCTTTCCACTCCTCAAGGATTCCTCAAAAAATTATATCAATATTTGTAGACAGATGAAGAAGCACCCTCAGTGAACCCTCAGTTCACTGTATATAAAAGAGATTGGATCTTTCTTTTATCCATTTTCTGATAAAATGAGAACCCAGGAAGATATTTCTGTAGATTAAATAAGTTGTCTGGATAGTCTGCTGCTGTCCATTCCTACTTGCAGACCATAAGCTACTGTACTTGACAATCCTACAACAGGCACTTATCCTGATTCCTACATTTTGTTTGTTTGTTTGTTTTGTCAAGCGTATATATGGTTACAGGCAACGTATAAACATGATTGTGAATACGTAAGATATATAAGCATGATTATGAGTATATGGGGACATTAGGACAGGGACGGTAGGCACGCTGGTGCGCTTATGCACCAGCAAAATTACAAAGCAAAGTTAGTGATAGAATTGTAGTATGATGCAGCTGGAAGCCACCAGATTGAGGAAACTGAAGCTGGGATTTTCTGCATGAAAAATAATACGCTTGCTGCTACGATACAAACAAAGGATTTATTGTCTATGAAAAAATGAAGAGTAATACACTTGTTAACACTTACCGTATTTTTCTGAGTATAAGACGCACCTTTTCTCCCCCTAATTGGGGCTGATAATTCAGGTGCGTCTT
>JANHFT010008579.1:0-26573 GCA_032467955.1 Pseudoxenodon macrops
AGGCAAGTTGGCAGTAATTATTTTTTCTGCAGTTCTGATTATTCTCTGAAGTCTGAATCTGTCTTGTTGGGTTGCAAACCAGACAGTTATGGAGGTGCAGATGACATCTGTTAGATGAGTTAGTTAGAACTAACTGGGGAGATATTTTTTGATTGCTGCGTGGGTGAGGCGTGGTCCTGAGCAAACTGGCAGTAAAAAGATCCACAACCCACTCCTGTACCATGCCAAAAACAAAAAACCTTGAATGGCACTTAGAAAATAAGTACATTGACAACATTTCCATTTGTCAATTACAAAAGGCAACACTTCTTGAATCTGCACATATACTATGCTGATATATGACAACATCCTAGGTTCTTTGGAGGTTCTAGAAATATAATGAAGGCCAACACCAACTAAAGAACTGGCAGCTGTGATTTCACCTTGGCTGTATACAATAATTATTATTAACATGCAGGATAGTGCTTGTATTACTTTATAGACTGGGATGTACTGCTTGTGATAGATTTTAGATTCATGCAAGATAAATATCTTAATATAGAGTTTTTCCTGTTGAACCCACAAAGTTCTGTTTTCACTGTGGACAATCAGATGCCTGTGACAGGTCTACACATAGCACATGGTTCATCCTATTAAAATTTCCTTTCGTTAAACTTGATTCCTGGTGAGTATTCTTGGCAGCAATATGGAAATGTTTTGCCAAAGACTTTTCCAAGTTTTTTTTCTTTGCAATTTAATCCTCAGCTCTGGGATTTTCAGGTGGACTCCCATCCAAGAGTTTCACAAATGTGGTTGTAAAAGCAGCTTCTTTATGCGCTATAAACTTCTAAGTGGGGCTTCAAAGCTGATATATAGTCCCATCTACGCTTTGTGTAAAAGAAGGCAGATTGATATCACATTATCAATTTACTTACTGAACTTTCATTTCTGTGTTCAGACCCCAAAAGATGTTCTCAGAACAGCATGTGTAGGGTTTCCTGCCTAGACAGGGGATTGGACTAGAAGACCTCCAAGGTCCCTTTCCACTCTGTTATTCTGTTCTATTCTTTTCTTTTAATATTTCTTAGTTCATTAATAAGACAGTCTCAGCCTCAGAATCTCACCCTAAATGTGTCTCCTCAAGTTTTCATCTCAGCAGATTCAGGACTCCTTTTCTCTTGATCGTCAGTAGAGCACCATGCCATAACATTGGTCTAGAGTCTAGACAATACAAGGTCTCTGTGAAAATAGAGGGTTTCCAAGGCAACTATTTACACTTCCAGCCTATGTTTAATGTACTGAATTGAGAGCACGGAACATGCTGCATGTGTGTTTTCTAGTCCAGATTCTGCTAAGGAGAGGTATAAAAAAAATAGTTGGGCTTTGTCTCTGGAGCAGCCTACAAAGTTCAAGGCCTGCCTGTTTGAGTGTTTTAATCAAGATTCTTGGTGTCATATATTCAAAAGTAATTTTCAGTTCTGAGTGATGCAGAGGGGGAGGGAAAATGTGAGGACAGTTTTGTTATTAACATTGACATCCCATGCTTCCAGATGCAAGTCCTATCAGGAAGATGAATGGGACAGCTCATCTGCTTCTAACGGGGAAGGGAAGCTGTACTACTTAGCTAGCTTGACAAACTTTAGATTGACATACCACTGAGAAAGCTGCATTAATATCTAGACTGTAGGAGTATTAGGTCTAAGGATTGACTGAAGGATCTAAAGATTTGTATGCCTTGCCCTCTACAAAGATTTTCTAAAAAGCTATTATCTATAGGACCAAAGCTTTGTTATATCAATGTAGTTGCCGTATCTGCAGCAAGACCATCTCACAGGGACATCAAAACTCTTATCCAAAGATTAAAATGCTGTTATTGATATGGATCTTCAGTGCTTTCATCTTTCAAGTTCTCAGAAATAAGTAATAATTTATGGCTTATGCAGAAACAATAACATAATAACTAACCACAACGAGAAGTTAAATCCCGTGACAATACTGTGATGTATTTCTTACTGGTATGTCATTATAAGAAGTTTTTCAACGGAAAGCTATCATCCATTTTTTCCTTACATAAAGAATTCATATAGATTAAATTATAATATCCCTTTATAGGATGGATAAATCCTCAGTAGTGATGGATTAGATCCATCAGATAACTCAATCCAAATTTGAGTTAAATTCTTTTATGAAAAAAGTCTCCAAAGTGAAGCTACTATTTCAGGATAATTTTTATGGATGGATGTGTTTTATAGATTATTTCCCATTGGAAAGTATTACAGTATTTCTTCAATATGTGATCTGAAAAAGCTTCTCAATCCTATACATGGTTGATTGAGAAATCCATTAAAATGCGGGTATTGCATCAATTTATGAACCAAACTCAAGGTAGTCCTTGAATTACGACTATTCAAGCAGTTGAGCCCAAAATTTCCATTGTTAAACAAGGCAGTTGTTAAGTGAGCCTTACCCCATTTTACAACCTTTTGCCATAGTTGTTAAGCAAATTACTTTAGTTATTAAGTGAATAACACGGTTGCTAAATTAATCTGAATTCACCTATTGACTTCGCTTGTTGGAAGTTGGCTGAGCAGGTTTCAACTGGTGAACACATGACCCAGGGACAGTGCAACTGTTATAAACACATGCCAGTTGCCAAGGTCCCAAATGTTGATCACGTAACCATGTGGATGCTCCACAGTCCTATAGGTGTGAAAAATGGTCAGAAATCATTTTTTTCAGTGTTGTTGTAGCTTTTAATGTTTACTAAACAAATCGTTAGACCATCTGTAATTGAAAACCCATTTTAGAATCTGAAACTATATTTCGGATTACAATAGTTAAATTTCATGGGAAAGAGCTGTCTTTATAGTGTCAGGTTTTAAAGGACCAGAAAAAAAGCAGTAGCTGAAATATCCAGTCACTGATTGTCATCGAACCTAGGAAATGTTCTTTTTTCAGTTCAAATAAACTCAAACTTCTTGTAAAAGTTTACACTTCAGAAAGTCATTCTGTCTATTACTGAAGGAGTATACTGTGCTACCTACTGAGAAAAATAGTAGAGCTTTATTTATTTATTTCCTTCAAGACAGATCAAATAGAAAATTGCCAGGCCTCACTTTCACTTCTCTTAAATAGACATTTCTCCTCTGTATTCTTCCATGTCTCTCTGATTCCATTTTGAAAACAGTGCCAAAGACAATGATAAATCGGGACATGAATTTTTTTGTATTCTATGGTGTTCTAGCAGTAGGTTCTTTGATGTACCTATCTTATAAGAAATAAATCAACCTATTTTTGCCACAACTCAGTAGTGGAACATAGTGGAGGAACAAAATAGAATATCTACAGGGATATTCTTTTATATCATCACACACCAGTATTCCTACATTCATTTCTCTTTCTCTTTGTATATTATCATCACACTGGCCTAGACTTAATATCTAGCAAATTCAACTTGTGATTTCTCCCCCTTTTTTTATTGCTAAACATATTTATATTCTTTCTCGTTTCAACTATGGTTATTGTACACCTGTCAATTCTGTCAACATTTTGAAAAGTTTACACAAGATGTCTGCATATTTCTAGCCATAAATATTCAAATCTTCCATATGATTTGAAACTTTAAATTAGAACAATTTATTTAAATAACTTTAGCATGTTTTCCAAAATGCATAGAAGTTTCATAGAACTTTCAGTAAAATGGAATACAAAAATAGTAGGAACAAATTTCTCTAAATAGTTATTAAAATAATTACAAAGCATATCAAATATCACTAGGTCAAAGATAATCACCTTAACTCAAAAACCAAGCCAAAAAATATGTTTGAATCAGCTTCTTAAGTTTTGATTAATATGGAGTCCATGTTTGGCCTTTCTCCAGTATGAAATTATATTGATATTGGAAAAGAAGATTCATAGTAAAAAATGCATACCATACATATTCCAATCCAGATGGTATAGTATATAAGAATAGCATCTGAATTAACCTATAAGGTTAATTCAGATGCAGTTCTTTACACAATTTACTTAGTTTTGATCTACATTTTTGTAATATCCAATATTACAGGAAATAATAAATTTGAAATAATCTAGCAAGCCATCAAATTTAATTACTCTTTCAAATAACATTCTTTATACATCTCTATTAAAACACTGTCTAGACTGCAGTTTTTCAAATACACAGTCCAAATATCTGAAGAGTAAATAGCAAGTATCACAGAACATAAGAACAAGCATATTAGGAATACACATTTTTACACAATCCTACTTTACACAATCTTACTTTCACATTTTAAATTCACTTGATTGGTGAAGGGAGAAGTTAAATGTAATGGAGGCAACAGAAATTAAACCTGAATGTTCCATTTATTAATGAACAAAATTCACAGGTGTGGGCACATATTACCCAAATGGTATAAACAATTTATTTTGCATTCTAAAGATGTAGATTATATCTGTGTGTATTTAAATATGTGCATCAGTGGATACATAGCGATGGTTACAGCAAGGCTTGCCAAAACCAACACCTCGAGATAATGTTAACTCAACATGAATATCTAAAAAGGTTTCTACCTTGTCACCAGCCTACTTCTCAACCATTTGCCTAGGGGAAATTTGTAAGTGGAAATTGAACATTATGCAACAGTGGCAAATCTCAGGAGACTTGGTATTTCCAGTCTTGCTGAGAACTAAGAGATTCCAGGGCTAAGTTGGTTATTATGTTGTCAACCTCTCATTTTGTGTCTACGGCGTTAAGAAGAGCTGCCTGTTTCTATTTCAATTTAATGCGCTAGTTGATTCGCACTCTGAGGAACATTCTGCACCTATAGATAAGTAGACAGGATCTTTGGCTGTCATAAATGGCTATACTTATTAATTTTAAAGTAAACTTACTTTAAAATTACTTTTTCGGTCTGCATAACCATACTCTTATGCATGCAGGGCTGAGTACCACCCCTTCTTGTGGAGAAACTATCCTATTCAATACAGATAATCCTTGACTTACAATCGAGCTCAAAATTTCTGTCGCTAAGTGAAACATTTGTTAAGTGAGTTACGACCTTTCTTGCCACTTTTGTTAAGTGAATCTCTGCAGTTGTTAAGGTAGCAACCTGGTGTTAAGTGAATCTGGCTTCCCCATTGAATTTGCTTGCCAGAAGGTTGCAAAATGTGATCACATGACTTCAACCATCATAAATATGAGTCAGTTGCCAAGCGTTCTGAATTTTGATCACATGATCATGAAGATACTGCAATGGTTGTTAAGTATGAACAACAATTATAAGTCACTTTTTTCAGTGCTGTTGTAACTTTGAATGGTCACTAAACAAACTGTTGTAAATACGAGTATCTATAACATTGTCACATTATATAATTTTATTGGTGGAAAAAGCAAATTTTTCTAACTAGAAACGTAATTAGTTATAAAACTTACACCATCCTCTATTGATCTTCACTGAGAAAAAGGAGTCCTTTATCAAAATATCTCCTTTCTGAGATGTTTCAGTCTCTTTCCCTAAAGTCCAAGTGACAAAGGATAGTCACTGAGATTTGGTTTGTAAGTTGACCAAATCCATTTCAAGCATTGCTAATTTTCAGTTTCATAACTAATTAACAGCCACATTCTAATAGAGAAATGGAAAAGTATTGTTTTTCTTTGTGTTCTGTTTTTGCTCCAGATATTATTTTAGCCTTTGGCTATGATCCAAAGAAATTAAATTAAGTGTTTAATTTAAATTAAAAATTAAATTGTTTTTCATTTTAAAAATTGAATGTAATTGTTTTTTAATTTAAGTAATACTTGGTATCTACATGCTGTACTGGGATTGTTATATCTTCACTTTTATCTTTTATCAATATGAATGAGATGTTTCTGGTTCCCACATAGATTGAATTTTTATGTAGCAACAAAAAAAGAAAGAATACAATTAAACATTGCTTTCATTGTTTTGAAGGCCACCTGTCTTTGCAGCAATTCTACTCCAGAAATTGACATCTGAAAGTCATTTAATGTCTGCATTTATTTTAAGCAATTAATGTTTTTAGACTCTAGACTTTTTATATAACTTTATTTGAATAATATTGTATAATCGTCTCTTACCAGAGTACTATCTGAGTTTTGGAAGAGAAGGCAAGGAATTGATTTATTCAAAGTATTGTAATTTGGAAATACATAATGCTTTAGTGGATTATATGTTTGAGAACCGAGTCTGCTTGTGTTGTCTTCTAAATATATTCAAAATTAACTGCACTTACAAAGAACTTCTGATTTTGATAACAAAAACTTTAAATACATGTTAAGTATTTTTATGTTTTTTTTTAGTTTTTTTTTATGCTTATGTTATGTGGTATACAGTATCATAGCTGATGGCCTCTGCATTTAAATTCTTATGAAATCAATGCATTTGGCATTTCTCCAAATCGGTATATGTCTATTCTCACTCACAATTGCTTTAGTCATTTCCTATTCTTCAACTTGTGGTACATTTTATCCCAAATATTATTGAAAGGATCTTAAATTGAGTAGTTTGTGCAAGGTTGCTAGATCTTTTCATAATGTAAGTCAAGTAGAATAATTTAAGCTTGCCTATTTGTTCGTCATACGATGACTCTGGCTTAAATGAAAAATTGACCTGCCCCCAAAATCTCTTTCTTATAATGCAACTGAGACAAATTATTTGCTATACCAGCACGGCAATGGAATGGATATATTGGTACCTTCAGGTTGTATCACTAATCACAGCATCATTGATATGAGATTATTCATGACCTGCCACATAGTGCTGTCAGCTTTTCTATTATGCCACAATGCAATACAAGCAACTGGTGTTTACGGTAGCTGTTCCTCTGTCATCCAGCAGGACTTGGTAATCAATATGTAAAGACTTAACCCAAAAAAATATCCATGTATTTTACAACTATACGTCTGAAAAATGAAGAGACTAAACCTACTGTCACACTCAGGTTTCCACTGATAAAATGTTACATTTAAAATTAAAATGAAGGAAATAATCCCTAAAGCAAAGCTGTATGATGGGTGTTTGCACCACTCATTTGTATTAAAAGCTGAAGGGAGGTAGAAAGAATTGGGACAGTTTGTTTTTCATTATAGCAAGTATTAACATTCAGGCAGCTGACTAAAATAGATTTGCATAAGACTTGCTATTTTCAGTTATTTGGAATTCTATCTTATAGAAAGAAGTCAGAATTTTGAGGGTATATTTGGAAGTCTTCTTAGTGCAAAGCAAGATTACAATAGTTCCTGGTGGTTTTGATTAGGTGGCATTCTTATGCATCGCTCATTTTATATTATCTCCATTCTTTTCAAGCAACAAACTGAATAATGCAAAAAATATTAAATGCAAGAACCTATGTAAAGGCAACGTTCTAGCTGACATTTTTAACTGCCTATAAATAAAGATAGCGAAAGCTTTATTCAGTACATTATATATAATGTAATTGGCAAAATTCATTGGCCACACTTCCTGGGGCATAAGTGGTCTGAAACATCTGCTCTCTGTCCATTTGTGTACCCTTGAAATAATTGGTTATACCATCCAGCTTTCTGAACTTAAAGGTCACATTACCAAATGAATAAAAGTTATTCACCTATCAAATAGAGAAGTAGTTATGTGTGGAAAACAAATATAATGCCTACAGATGGAGAAAATTATGGACAGTCGAATAAAAATATTTGTTCTGTCAGCAAGCATAAATGGATGATAAGAGCAGCAATTAGTAACCTGTTTTTGTTAAATTGTCTGTCCTTTTATGGAAGGTGTTTGAGATTTGCATGGAAAATACAGGCAATCCTGGTTTAACAATAATGGAGCTTTCTCCAGTTCTTTCTTTTAAAATATTTTCAATTCATCTTGCGGATTTGTTCCAGTTGAGTTTCACCTACACTCATGTGTTTGATTTTTCTTACCTAAATATAAGACTTTAGTTTTGTCCCTACATTTTCTGGCTTCTTCATGTGCTTTCAAGTTGTCAGAATCCTCCTCAATCATGACATTGTCTTCAGAGATGTTCATTATCCTCACTATCCACCCTAACTTTGTTTCACCTACACATTAGTTAATGTCTTCTAATCCCTCTGAAATCGCCTATAAACATTTATTTCCAAATATTACTCTTTCCTTTATGAAGTGAAAGGGATTGAAGTCAGAAGCACTGTTTTTCTATCATGACAACTGTATTCTGAAAGCTAGTCTGGCCTTCTTGAGATTATTTTCCCAAAGTTCGTGAAAATTATACTTCTTAGGGAGTGATTGTGTGCTGTCTCAGATACGATTTTATTTATGTAAATGTATTTCGAGCTTTGTTTCATGTTTTTTTACTCTGGATTTCAGCTACATTTTTATGTGGTTACAAGAAGCCGTGATTCTAACAGATTTACAGGCATACACATTTAATGTGTAAAAAAATAGAAATCTCAAAAATGAAGAACATGCTTATAGTACAGTAATCTGGGGCTATTCACAAAGAGGCTGCTACTCTTTTTAAACCATTTCTAGAATTACGTTATGTGACTAGTAATTCTACTAGAACTTTTAAGTTAATGTATCTTATTTATTTAAAACATTTACACAGACACTCGTATTTTAACTATCTCTAGGCAGCTCCCCAATCAAAAACCAAAGAAACATAAAATCACATTAAAACTGTAAACCCAAATTGATTAAAATGTTAAAAACAACAAAAACTTGAAAAGAAAAAAAAACCTTGCTGTGGAAAGAGAAACTGTCTAAAGCAGAGGTGTCAAACTCAATTTCATTTGGGCCGCATCAGGGTTGTGTTTGACCTCTGGGGGGCCGGAAGGCATGGCTAGGGTGGGCATGACCAGCTCGACATCACTCGTGGGGAGGGGCTGTAGTGGCCAAAGTGCTCTGACAGCGAAAACGGGCTCCTGAACTCCATTTTCAGCTGCAACAGCCTCCTGCAACCCTCTGCCAGCGAAAACACAGCTCAGGAGGGCCCCGTTTTGGATTATTTCCCTCAAGAAAGTAATAAGCAAGTACAATGTTTTTGACTCATTTAATTGGACTCTCTTTATCTAGTTTTGGCACTTGGAGGACAGATCATGTTGTAGGTCATATTTAGCAGAACTACTGAACATTCAGAGGGGTTCACAAACCTTTAAACATAACGGTACTACCATAGGCAGATGAATAGAAATACATGTATCATCTTGTATAAACAGACGACACTATCTACTTATTAGCTGTATATGCCTGTCTGGCTTCTTTTCTAGCCATCCCCAGCTTCTACTTCTCTGGTGTACATCTTGCTAATACAGCTCCTTGGACAAGATCACTCTCCAGCAAATATCCAGATGCCATATTCAGTCTCTTTCTTTCTTATAGATAAATTAAAGAAGGCAGTTGGTTGAGGGACATATTTGCACATAATCACTTCTCATTGTGTCTAATAAAAAGGCTGCAGTTCGGGAGGTTCATCGGAGTTGTTCCATTTTACATCAGAAATATGTTTTATTGAGGAAGACAGGAAGGAAACGATTTCATCTAGCCAGTGAAATGCGACTGTGGCATTTCCCCCCCTTCCATTTCTCTCTGAAACTTAATTAATGCATTAACTAGTATGCTTTGCAATCAATTCCACGTGAGATTGATGCAGCCTGTATTAATGGCACCATTCACATGAAGCATGTCAGATGTCACAGACTCTCACTCTTTATGCCTGTGTTTCCATCGAGATCTTCTCTTAATGGTAGGAATATGTTATCATTTCAATCGGGGAAGTGGTGCTGCACAATATGCTTGATATCTTGCCCGCCCTAGTTAAAAGACAAATGCCTGTCGGTGATGTTTCCCAGGGCTTCTTCTCGTTGGTTCAATAAATGGCAAAGTAGCCCATTTTCAACGGTTTTCTGCTGCTGTAGTGCAAGAGGTATAATTAAGTTGTGTCCCAGTAGTGAAGGTTTCTAAATGATGATGAGCCAAAACTAATTGTATTGATTTGTTTATTACTGGCTTAGGAAGCTCATCAAACAAATGGACTGAAACTATTTCCATATTCTTATCTGTTTGCTAAATGAGAAACAAATAACACTTCCATATGTCTGTTGTGTAGTGTCACCGCTCTAATACTAATACTGATGAGAGAGACTCGGGCAAAAAAAACAAGATTACGCACATGGCATTGCTGAGATTTTGAAATGCACATTTTTAGCAGGCTGGAAAAGCAGAGATATCAAATAATTCTAAAAAATTTGGCATTCTAATCATTGCTGGGTGTGTCAAACAAAGCTGGCTTGCGAAATGGCTGAAGGATAAATAATCTGTCCTGCTTTGTACCATTTGAAACTAATTATGAATGATTTTATTTTCCACAATCTAGATTCACCACAGTTACAAGAGATTCATAGATCGGGATAACCACAATATCCAATGAGAACAATCATATCCTAAAATAGGGGTGGGTTCTAAACTTACCTTGCCGGTAGTTCGCTGCCTCCTGCGCCGCGTGCGCATGCGCATGGCAGTAAAAAAAAGCCCCAATTTTTTTTAAAAGGCCGAAAACAGGATGGTGACGCATGTGCAGTGCCGGAAACTCAGTTTCTGCGCATGCGCAGAAGAAGAAAAATCCAAACTAATTTTTTTTTTTTTTTTAAATCTCCAAAAAAGATGTCGCCACCCACGGAGCAACAGAACTGCCTCCATGATGTCACCAGTGGCCTACTACCTACTCGGTAGAACCAGTGAGAACCAGTAGGAACCCACCTCTGTCCTAAATTCAACAATGCTCTTCCAGATGCTTTTGCATTGTTAGAGATGCCTTGAAGGTGTTGTGTGACTTTATCTGACCATTGCCACTGCACTTAAATGCTGCATAAGACATTATTCCTTACATGGCAGAAACAACCTTAGGAGGACACCATGTAGATTGGATGATTTGCTTTGCATCCTGCAATAGGCTATGTGGGTTAATAGTGGGAATGTACATTTGGAGATTATGTGGTATGTGAAGGTAAGAAAAATGTTTTTATTAACCATAGCCAGAGGTGAGTGCCTACTGGTTCTAACCAGTTCTTTAGAACCATTAGTAACTCAGCACGGTAACTCAGTTCCGTTGGTGTCTCCGTGGAGGCTGCCATCTTGGATTTTGCTTCATGGCAGAAGCTATTTTTTGATTGCTTCACATGCGCGCGAGGCACGACCCTGAGCAAACCGGCAGCAAAAAGTTCCACAACCCACCCCTATAGCATGTATTTGTGTGCCTTACGCTATTGTCAAAACGTGCCTTTAGTTGCACCCATTTCTGCCCTTCCTTCAAGGATATCAAGTATGTGCTATATCAGCCATACCCTATGTCATGATAAATGGGATGAATATAATCACTATATTAATTCCTCACTACACTGCGAAGAAAAAGAACCTTGATGGCATCATTCAGAGTTCTCTTAATGTCTAATGGAAATGTCAATAGCATTTTCAAACTGAAGGTTGCATCTGAGGTCAACAATGGATCCTTTGTGCGCTGCTCTCAATCATTCCTGAGACACGTGTGACATTATTTTACAACTAATGAAGGATGGTGCTATGATATACAGTAGTAGAATTGAAATGCTCCAGTGCAGTAAAGAATTACACCCCATTTAAGAGGACAGCAGATGGGATAAGCCACTATCTCAATGCCATTTCATGATAATAAATAGCATCTATATAACAAGGAGATGTATTGTTCAAATGTTAATGAACTGGAGTTTCAAACATCTCTCAACACTGGTTTTCCTGGAGAAGGGCACAAGAGACTTGCAGTTGGAGTACCACAGCTGGAGTGTCAAGAGACAACAGATGGAGTGGCAGAGATCCATCTTGCCTATTTTCAAACACGTTATTTGCTTTACTTAGCTTACATCCAGCCTTTTTTCAGCAGCTGTAGATATGGTAGTTTCTACAGAAATTTCTCCTTTATTTTATCCCGATAATATTAACCTGTTGAGATAGCTTTGGCTGAGAAACCTCTGGTCCTCAAAACCACCAGTGATCTTCCCATGACTAAGAACAGACTTGGACCAAAGTCTCCAACAGTTTAAGTCCCCCTCCATACTGGCAGAATCCCACAAATATAGGCAATAACTTCTATAAATATAGCCCGGTAATCTGGGACAGATCCCACTAAACTCGATGGATTTGATTGCCAATGCTTAATCAGTTTTAGCTACCCCGTAGCCTATTCAGTTTGGTTATTTTCTAAAATATATAGCTAACTTTCTCATGTTAATCAAGTTTAGCATTCTGCATCTATTGTGCACAATGATTTTTTTGGCACTGTGAATAGGCTTTGCTCCCAAGAGGCTTTTATAAATCTGGAGGCTGAATTATTCTTCCATCTCTTGAGAAGTCAATCTTGCCAGTTTGGCAAAGCTTTGTTTCAGCTGCAGCACTACTATTATGTTGAGAGGCTGTGGATAACTTAATAGCATTCTAGAAGTGGATCTAAAGATACAGAGAATTATAAAGCACAGTTATTAATCTTTCACCTTTCCATATGGCTTTAAAAACATAAAGTCTCCTTTAAAGGCTTTGTAGTGCATGCAGAACAAACACCATTGGAGCACAAGCTGCATTTTCGTGCACTGCAAAGTTACGGGTGCCATTACTAGTCTGAGACGATGGAATGAAGAATAATCACTTTAACTTCTGAGAGAGTTGAATACGTTCCCAAATGCTATAGAATGGCTTTAAAGACTATTATTAAGAAATAGTAAAAAAAATAGTAAAAAACTAAAAAAAACTAAACATTTCAGTAGCTTTTCTACACTGCAAGAACAGCTATTGAGCTGTACTATTTCTAGAACCGATTTCTTGAATCCCAAGATCTTTTAACTGAAAATCAGGTTGTAATTGAAGTGTTTTTATTGGAAATGCTTTGGTTACTCTTAATTTAGACACTTGGCTGTTTCTACCCCAGTTTAGACACTATTAGGTTGGCTTGACTCTTAGACTTTCTTATACAGAAAAAGTGAGAGAAAAAGAGACAGAAATCATTGTTTTCCATAAACCGATATATGTATTTCAGAGAATGTAGGAGGACTTCATGTACCTATGCATGCCCATCTCACCCTCAGAAGATAGTGTAAAGCAGCAGTCAATCTTCTGGACACCGGTGGCATTGACAGTGGTGGTGGGATAGATGGGGATAGTTTTTCCTGCATGCTGCTTACATAATTGAAGCTTTGAGTGCTCGCCCACTGCTTGCACCGCCCAGTTTCCAGTGGACCACAGCCTTGTAGATTGGGGACCCCTGGGCTAAAGGAAACTGTAATCACAGAATATTAATACAAAGCAGGCTTTCTGGCCACTCAAGAAGTTTTACTTATGTTCAGGCAAAGGCAGATATTATTCCTCTGATCAAAGTGAGATAAGAGATTAGTAGAAGGAAGACTGGTGCACACCACCTTTGGATTAGGGCAGTGATGGCGAACCTTTTCAGCACCGAGTGCCAAAACGGGAACACTTTACCTAGTTGGAGTTCATTTTTTCATTTCTCAAAAATCAAAGTACTTGTCTGAACGTACTGAGTGTCTGAAGTGGACATTCAGTGGGGAAGAGTATCTATAAAATTTTAGATGGCTGTATTAGTTATTAGTGAGTTCAGTGCAATCCCAGAAACGGTACCTTTAGTGTTTGACAGTATTTGTTGCCCGATATAGCCAGACAATTTTAAGAGAGAGGAAGATAATAAAATTTTGAGATGAAAATAATATCTGGAGGAACATTACAAATCCTCATTTTATTAAAAACAAAATAAAAGACTTAATGAAAAGTATTTCCATTGGGATGGGACGATATATGTATCTGCTAAAAGCCATTAATATCATTCATGATAGACCTTCGCTTTCCTACTTGGACATGCCTTCGTAACCTCTTCTTTCCTTTCTAGAATCTTTCATTAGCTCTAGGATGAAAGAAATTCTGCAGCCTTCAGATCTTCCCCATATGGTTTATTCAGCAATATTAACCCCCATTCTTTTTGGTGAACCTAAAGATAACACAATAATAGACCCCTTATACCAAGTCTCAGAGCCAGCTGCCTGGTAACAGTCAAGTACACATTTGATAAATAGTTGCAGAGCAACAGGTCAATAACCAATTAAAGAGAACTGTAGAAGAAAAGCTGCTGATCTAGAAAAGGAAGAAATTTATAGTCATTAACTTACTTTTCTTAAAACCACAGGGACATGACCCCTCCAAAAAAAAAAAACCTAAGAGGAAGAAAATCTTGATGTCTAGATACAGTGTAAATAGTCCTGGAACAGCAAGCTCTCCCTGAGCATAGAAAAGTCAATAAAAGAAATTCTTAGTATTAGAAGTAGCTTGGTTTCATGCCAGATTCTTGGAAGATCAATGGATCTGAAAATGAAAATATAAGAAAATCAAGTTGGAAATTCACACCTGTTGCTTGGGATGGGTGGATAGACAAATAATAATTTTTTCTGAGAGCTGAAAAACTAACAGTAATATAAAGTAGATTGATGCAATTGTGGATATTTTGTGGTGTAGGGTTTCCTGCCTTGGCAGGGGGTTGGACTAGAAGACCTCCAAGGTCCCTTCCAACTCTGTTATTCTATTCTATGATGGATGGATGGATGGATGGGTGGGTGGGTGGATGTTATAGTTTTATTTCTGGTAACTCTTAAGGGACTTTTGCTGAATTAGAGACTATAATCTGTTTATATATAAGAGATGAGATATGGGAAGAAGAAATATTTTGTTGAATGTTAAGAGAAGTTACTGAAATTGTATTTGCTAAAGGAGAAAATCAGTTGTTTTTATATATATTTCTTTTCATTTTCTATTTTTCTCTGCCTTTTTCTCTTTTTTATATTTTTTGTATTTTGTATTCGTTTTTTCATAGAATTATTTAAAAGAAAGAGATTCCCTTAGTTGCCAGATGAAAATAAGCTATGTATGTACTTTTCAGGTTCTAGTACCTTCAGCATCTAAAGCTATTTTTCTAGGATGGCATAGAGGAAGGAACATAGAGGCTTAAGAATTGTTACAGGAAGGAAACACAACCATGATATATAGTACAGTATTATTAAAGTGCTTAGTGGATCCTTCCCAGCTTGAAACCCTCCAGATATTTTATAATTACAGTCATCAGATGTCACAGTATGGTAGCTGTGGCTTTGGAAACTATACCTCCAAGATACCTGGAGAAAACAGATTGGGCATCAGTGTATGAGGTTGATGGATGATCCTAGGATGGATCAATAAAAAAAACATAACAAATATAGCAGAAGGTAGACATACTCCTCTCCTTAAAAATCTCAATCATTTTCTCAAGTGACATTCAAGAAAATGCCTATTAAGGGTAAAAAGCATCCTGTGGAAGAATCTGGTTTTTGTTCAAGTAAATGAGTTGTAAATGTTGCCAGTATGGAATGGTTTATATGCGGGAGCAGCTTTGCTACCGTGCAATAAATGAAGCCTCAAGCAATAGTTTCCACTTGTGTGTATTTGCCTCTAACACGAGCAAGGAATCCAGACTTAGAATAGTATTTATCAAAGAAGAACAGCTCTTAATTTGTAACTGCCACTCATAATGTTCTGATTCCCCTTTATGACTTCATTTAACAACAGAGACCAGAACACCCATTAATAAAAGGACACACTGCATTTATTTCAGTAACAAACTACTGCACTGCTACAATAGCCAACCTAAAGAGGAATTGGGACGGAATCCCCTTTTACGGATTTATGCAAATCAAAGTATATGTGTAAAGGTCAGAGATAGGGAAATTATGAAGATGGGACTACAGAGACAATGGTTTTATTAAGAATACAGAGACTGTGCAGAGATAGTGATTAATATTTGGTGTGTAATTTCTAAATGTTATGAAAGATGTAACCAAAGGAATATGTCTTCCAAGATAATAAGTCAAGTCTTAGTTAAATACTATTTATTTTGTTATTCCTGCATTATTATGGAACCCACTCACCCCTCACCGTCCCCAAAAGACAGTCCTGGGACCTTTAAATCAGTTAAGGCAGCATAACAGTTGAAAAATTATTGACATTCTACAACCAGAAGGTTCCACAGACAAACCAATTAATAAAAGTACTGCAAAAAAAAAATTACAAACCTTAACCCAAGAGACAGAGACTCTTTAAATTCTTCATTACCTTGTACAAAAGAAAAGTATTTGGGGGTGAAAGATGTTCAAGGAAGCGTAAGGTTTCTATTTTTAATGAGGATGATAATACATGCTTTAAACAATACTGGTTTAAATAATATTCCTCCTAGTGTTACTGCCACCAATACTGTGACTAAGCATCATTTCTTACTTAATCAACTGGTGAGACCGGTTTTTAAATAAGTAACTGCAATTTTGTCAAAAACAGATAAAATAAAGAGGTATTTTGATTGTATTTATTAATAATTACGACAAGCTCTATAACACGGGTGTCAAAGTCGCAAGGTCACGTTGCTGTCATGTGGCGTTTCGTGAGGTTTTCTCCCTTTGCAGAGCTGGGGTGGGCGTGGCCTGCATGTGACACATCTGGCCCACAGGCCGCCAATTTGACGCCCCTGCTCTATAATATTGTAAGGCCCTCTAAACGAAGTCCCTAAATGGCAAAGGATTCTAATAATTATTAGCAAGAAAAGAACTTGCTAACAAAAGAGATTGTGCACTTAACTATCACCATAAGCAAATTGCTTTACGCACAGCAACTAACGGTGCCAAGAGATGGTTCTCTAAAGAGTCTATTAAACTTTCCTGAAGCCAACTTCTTCATTACCAGCTGCAAGCAGTTGATATTAATGGCACCACCTGGCTTGCCTAGCTGTAATGGAAGAAAAAAGGTTATATTGTCAGGTAACCATTTAACTATTTTATCTATGTTGTTAAGGAGGAGAACTTAGTTTTGGAATCTCTCCTCTGCAGGTCTTTAGTGATTATAATGTGAAGTCATTCTTGAATAGCAATAGGTATTTCTTCTCCACTCCATATAAAGCATCTCACTGGGAAAGATGCCAGTGCAGATGACCCACTGCCATTGATAGCTGAAAGCTCTGCATTCAGTCCATCTGAACAAGAGTTGGTTGCTTTGTAGAGACAAATGTCAAAATGCAAAAGACAGAGATAAAAAATCCAGATATGCAATGAAGGTGATTTGAGGGACACAAAACCTCTGGTGGCTTTTGCGTTCCCTCAGAACAACTTTGATTTAAGTCAGCAGGAGTTTTTAAAGTCAAAGGCAGAAGAGGAAAGTTTAATTCATACTTGATATACCCCTGGTACTATTTAGAACTTTAAAGGGATGATGTGGATACAGGAGGCAACTGTATTGCTCAGTGAGAATTGTATGCAGGCAGAGCTATATTTTCTACAAGACTCTCCTCCATTAATTAATTTTACAGATGGACATAATAAGACTCCTGTGACTGTTTTAATAGCCTGTCAATAATGTGAAAGCCACATTTCTAATCTAGACACAGCCAATAGGGGAAGGAAATATTAATGTTAGCGTTTGGGATTTTTCTTGTGTTTATATATTTATTTATTTATTCATAGAAGATAATATTTGTAGTTCAGGATTGAACTGTGGAATTCTGGGTGCTTTCTGAGCTTGGTTGTTTTCTTGCTTTATTACCAAACTAAGTAACATCATCAGCCTACTAGTAGGTCATGACACATGTGCATGAAACAACTGAACTCGGAGAGCACCACACTTTTTTAAACTGTGTTTTGGCTCTGCTCCCTTAGCTATCTTTGTTTCCAAGTATCCCTTTTCCTTTATCTTTGAATCATTTTTATGGCTGATCTGGCATTTCATGGGGGCCCAGGAAAGGCGACTCGTGGGATGGGGGAAAAGGTGGCTGCTTAGCTTAGCTCAGGCCCTTTTCTCCTTCAGTATCTTGTGGCCTCCTTTACTTTTTTTCACAGTCCATATATTTAAAAAAAAGCCTCTCTCAGTATGTGCCATGCTAATATCTTTTCTTTTGTTCTTTAGCTTACAGCAATTTCCAATGGAAATGATAAGAGCTTTACATTCCACCCATAAAGATCATTGGATATAAGCAGAGAACCGATTATATTTCTGTTTGGAAGATAATTGCATTTAAAGCCCATTGCTCTGCTATTCTTGTAATAACATTTCAGCCCCAGAGCTCTCTTTTCAACATAAATACATGAACTCTATGTGCATCTATTATTTCCCTATAGCTAAGGAATATTGGGGGAAACATAAAGAGAGGATGAATTGATTCTATAGTGAGTACATACCTTTTTTTAAAAAAAATATTAATAGGCTCCTTGAGAATGATTCATTTTGATTATAGAACTGGGCCAGAGGCATATATGCCTGTAAAGAAAAGGTTAAGATCTAATAAAAAGAAAGTATTTTTAAAATATCTAATATGGAAATTTCTATAATTTCCTAATGGAAAGTCGCATGCATGTTTTTCAGTTGCTAGATTAGATTTTCTTTTCTTTGGGAAGTAGTAATCTTAGGAGGTATTCAGGCAGAATTCTTCCACCTCCTGGCAGAGATCAGTAAGTGTTATCAAGTTGATAATTCTTTGCAGTAAAGAAGTGAACAAGCAGAGCCAAGAGAAGATAATTGTATTGTCAGCAAGACTAAACACTTTCCCCTTTTTTTCCCTTTGGCAAGAGAAGAAAAAGAGAAACCCAAGAGAAAGAAAGCCGAAAAGGAAAGGAGCATGTGAGATCTTTCTAATCCATTACCAATTACTTCTAGACACAGTCCAATAGGGAAAAATCCCACTGAAGCCAGAGGTGGGTTCCTACCGTTTCTAACTGCTTCTTTAGAACCGGTAGTAACTCAGTGATGACATCACGGACCCGGTTCCTTCGATGTCTCTGTGGTCACCGCCATTTTGGATTTTGTTTATTGCTTCGCGCACATGTGCGAGGCGCAAGCCTTAGCAAGCCAACCGCAAAACAATTCACAACCCACCCCTGCACTGAACCAAGAGAAGTCTTTCCTAACATTGACAGCGTATGCTTAGTGTTTCAAATATTTGCACGGAGGAAGCTTTCAATAATAAGGATCACAAACTTGGGCTCCCATATCATGTGGAATTTTAGCCATACCAGTTTCCTGTTTTTGCATTAAAAAAGTTATAAACCTGGAACTCCTTTTCCAGCAGACTATGCAATATATGACTGAAGCCCCTATAAAGCTATCGTTATATAAGGGTATGGTTCTCTTGGTAGAGGTAGTTTCTCCCTCATACATTTATTCATGATGCACAAGAATAAATAAGATAAATTTGAACCATTAACAGTAAAAATAAAGCTGCATTTATCCAATAACAATAGACTTATATACTGCTTCACAGTGCTTTACAGCCCTTTCTAAGCAGTTTACAGAGTCAGCAAACAATCAGGGACCTCATTTTACTGACTTGGGAAGGATGGAAGACTGAGTCATCCTTGAACCGGTCAGAATTAAACTGCTGGCATTCGATAGAATTAGCCTGCAATACCACATTCTAACCACTGTGCCACCACAGTTCAATGCACCAGTGCACACAACAGACTTCTAAATAAGATATCTTTGAATTATTTATAAGAATAAAGGTGAAGCCAGTCGAAGAAACACCAATATTTTACCAATATACGTCTCTCAAACTGCTCACATCTCCAAGGTGTTCTAGAACACACAGCTGCATTGTAAAGGCAACCCCAAGGCAATTTTCTACAGCAATACTATTTTTGTAATTTTTTTAAAATTATAAAATATCTTTTTTTCAAGCAGTTGATAAAACAACTAGAGAAAATCCTTAGTTTCTCTAGTTTTGCCCATTTCTTCATGTTGCATGCTTAATTCTCATTCATACTTCATTTTCCCAGTTAATAGCTCATCTCCTTATGCCAAAGCATTCAAATCTATTTCCTGCAATTTTCTTTAATCACTTTGTTTTTCCTTCACTAGGCTGTTTTGTTCTATTGAAGCCAGGCTTCTCTTTCCTCTGTAGCCCTTTTCCAGCATTCATCTGAATGCATAAAGGATTCTAAATGGTTGAAGCTAGGACCAGACATGAGGTCCCCACCTCCTACCATATTATGCACTCAAGTTGGAACTTCTAAAAGGAAATAAATTTGTACTGTATGCAAATGTAATTCTTTTCATTCTCTAGTCCATAATAAAACTAGAGCCCTCGATTTTGGGGAAAGCTGTGTAAGGGACATGCATAAGCGCACCAGCGTGCCTACTGTCCCTGTCTTAATGTTCCCTTTATTCATATCCATTTCTTGTATTCATAATCATGTTTATACTTATATCTGTTACCTAATACATGCTTGATGAAACAAACAAACAAATAAATAAATAAAGAAATATAACACTCGGGCAGAGGTAAATCTAACTTTTTTAACCTCTTGCCTGCATCTTGCCAAAGAGAGAGGCAATAGGAGCAGATGTTTTTTTACCAAATGTGTAGCTCTTACAGGTTCAACTTACATATTTTGTTTAATACTACCAAAATTTGTTTCCAGAAGTTAAAGTCTAATACCTTTGATTTCCATTTAGTCTTTCGTTTTTCAATAAACTACATCAGTATCTGAATTATTTGAATATTGGAAATGAATGTATATGTAACACTTTGATGTAATCTTTTCAGTTTTAGAACAGGTGTTGATCTAGGTCCTGATAGAGAATTGGGAAAAATAATGTTGGCCAGTACAAGTAGTCCTCAACTGACGACCACAATTGATCCCAACATTTCTGTTGCTAAGTGAAACATTTGTTAAGTGAGTTTTGCCCCATATTATGACCTTTCTTGCCACAGTTGATAAGTGAATCACTGCAGATGTTAAGTTAGTAGCACAGTTGTTAAGTGAATCTGGTTTGACTTTGCTTGTCAGAAGGTCACAGAAGCTGATCAGATGATCCTGGGACACTGCAACGGTCATAAATATGAGCCGGTTGCCAAGCATGTCATCACAGGGATGGGATGCTTCAACAGTTGTAAGTGTGAAAAAGAGTCATAAGTCACTTTTTCAATGCCATTATAACTTCAAACAGTCACTAAATGAACTGTTGTAAATTGAGGACTACTTGTAGGAGGAGAAATAAGGATCAATTTTTAATATATATGTAATAAAAACGGATACTGATAACATATTTGAATTCTACAAACTGCATTTTCTCTTGAACTTAATAAAAGTCATATCTTTAACTACAACTTTATTGCACACTGCATAAAATACTATTAATTCCATAGCGCAAGAGATCCTTTGAAAGAAATGAATAAACATTTTGAAACAATATGGGGACTAAGCTGATTGGTGCTTGTTTTTTGGAAAAGACAACATTTACTGAATGTTTTCTACTCTACCTGTATGCATTTGAGCTTTTGTGAAATACTTATCTGTATCCATACTGTAGATATTTATTCATTTAGTATTTTGCCTTACTGAGGTATCACAGAGTGAATTTATAAGGATTCAAATATAAGATACAAAGAAGGGTTGTTTTATTAAGGAATGGTAGGTGGTAAACTCTACTTCACTTCTTAAGATGAAAGAAAACGGTGAGTGCCAAAATAATAATCAGAGGGCCACAAACAATAATTTGCAAACAATAAAATAGCTGTGCTTACCTTTTCTAGATTATAAATACCAATGTATAGTTGATTATATTTTTATAAGTCTAAGGACAAAATACACAAGCTATTGCTCAAAGTACTATTTCTGCAATGTTCATGAACAGGAGTTGTGTTTAAAGCAGATCCTATTATTATTAAATTTTCTTATTGAATCAACAGCAGACGGGAATTACGGTATATGAAAATTGTGAAGTCATCTAGATTTATATCTGCTGATGGGGGGGGGAATTAATCTTGCATTTTTCATTTGTACTTGCAGTATTTCCTAAAACTTTGATTTCCAGAAGGAACAATAAATTGTAATATGGCTTAATGGATGCTTGCTAGAACAACAGCAAATTATTCTTTCAAAAGATTTATGGAAAACCTTGCCTTAAAAAATGGTTTTATGAAGCAACCAAGAGTTGGAATTGCTCAGTTTCAAAATGTATGCCTCAGCGTATTGCTTTCAAATATAATTTTTTTCACTACCTAAATCGGTCCCTCTGAATTCTGCTTGCCAAATAATTTTCCTCTTTGCTAATAACAGAAATCGTTAAATGGATGCTTTGTCTTTGGCACAGTGGCAAGGATATCCAGATAAAAAGGATAGAAATTACAATCTGGTTGTATCACTAACCCTATAATCTAGCTAATCAAAATCAGAATATTATTTACAGAATTTCCCTCAATTGCTAGGCAACTTGGGGAATTAAGTACCGGTATGTGCTTATAAAATATACAGAATGACTGAGCTTTTAAATGATTTATATTTATTTACTTTTATATCTGTATAATTTATAGCTCTGGAGATAATATAACTTGTGACAGTGATATTTGCCATATAAGAAATTGTTCTCCTTCAATATAAAAAGTCAGTTGTTAATGATATATCCGTTCAGTCCGTTTGAATTCAACAGATCTTACATTCAGAAAACTAGTATATAGATGGCCGTCTCAAAGAAAAAAATTGTTGTCTTACATAGAAGTATGCTGGTCTTATAAAATATAAAGATGCTAAACTCAAAACAAGCTGCATATAGAATGAAATGTAATTGTTTCACATGGTTTAATGTGTGTTGCCCAAACAAAAGCACTCATCTCTAGCTTCTGTTTTACACTGTATTGCTTGTTTGTGTATTCAGCTGTTGGTTTTCTTTATTAGCTCAATCAGCATACATTAGTGGCCTACATTTTTAATTCAACAACTTTGGAGCTAATTAGGCTTTTCAAGTGGATTTTTTTTTAAAGGTAAGATAAGTTGACATTACAAAGCTGGATCTCAAAAACCCATGCGCAGAGTAGGTAGAGAATTTCATTTATCATACAGTGCTATTCGCAGAGGTAAGCACTATTGAATTTAGTGGAATTTATTCCAAGCAAAGCAATATATGGGAATGTTTAGCAAGAGGGATTAAGGAGGTTTTAATGGCTTGCTTGCACAAACTTATCTACAGGTAATAGGTGTTTCTATGCTTATCTAGAAATAATAGGTGCATATGAGGTTCTCAAATGCACAGATTCATTTTCAAATGCAGCAAAAGCAATTAAATATTCCTGAATTCACCCATTATTTAATAAGGGTTCATTCTTTAACAACTGTGCTGTATGTTCAGATAATATAAGGGGACTTATGGTAATTATAAGGCTGTTCTAAACCTACCTGGAACAAATCGCCCTTATATTGCGCTCCAGATATTGATCTATATTAGTGAGCATTGAGCCAGAACTCTACATCTTCCTCAGGGGTAGGGAGAGTTCAAAGGGACAGTGAAAGACGGAAAGCAGTGAAGGGGAGGAGGCACATAGTGATTCAACAAATAGTAGAGTGCCCATTATGGTGTCCTTCATCGTTGCTGGTCATAGCTGATTTTTCTTTGTGTCATTTGATACCTTATCTAGAAGAACACAGATTCTGAGCTCTTGAGTCATTCAAATTATGGAAAAATGGAAAATGGAACATAAAAGCAGAAGTGGAACATCTTTTGCCTAGGTTACATGATAGGCTTGTTGAAAAGATCTATTGCTCAACTAGTTGGTGAATATGAGACAACTTGCAATTAACATTACATAACATTTTAGACTTAACCAAATACAATTTGTTTTCTCTGTACTCCTGTATTAAACCATCAGCTGAGGAAAATGCCCCGATAAAATAAATGCAGGAAGTTAATAAATGTATGGCTTCAAAGGGCTACAAGTCTTTTAATATATTCTAGATATTGCTGAATGCATATAAGAGCTCTAAAAGTCTTGGCAATTGATTGAAAGCGTATTTATTCAGTCCAGTTGAACTCAGCTGGCATTTATTCCTTGGACACATGTTTAAAATCTCAGTCTGTGTTTTTCCAGTGTTTTTAAGTCAATATTTGGGTTGGTTTTTTTTTAATTATCTAGAATAAAATGGGGAGATATATGCTTTAGCCCTTTCTTTTAGATCAAGCTCGTCTTATATTTATGGAGTTATGAATTATAATAAAACAAGAAGATGTGTCCATATAAATGGACATCTAAAATACCTCATTAAAACTAGAATTGTTTCTTAGTGCAATTGCTATAATTAAAGTCCTTGTGAGTTAGTGGAATTTCTAAGCCAACTAACTGGTTTGAATCTGAGTCAGCCTCATTTCCATATATGTCAATAACACGTTAAGATACCACTTTCTTGGCTGCATCTCAGGTTTACTAAGACGAGAATTCTGGAAACTGCAATTCCAGTATATTTGGATGAAGCTACTGTAAGATGATTTGCCCTTTTGCAATACAGTACTGTACACTACAATGTCTTCATTTTGGTGTTTGACCTGCATAAAATAAAAAAACATAGATCCTGTGAAGTGAACCACTGTACTGCACCAAAAAAAGCAATTTGTCTAAAACTGTAGGGACAATGACTTTAAAGTTAAAAGACGAAGAGATAAAAGCTGTAAGTCTGCTGTAAAACCAAAATCAAAGATTTTGAGACAGTACTGTGCTGTCTCAAAAGCTTAAAAAAAAGCAAGCCATGAATAACTGGAATTTAGTAATAACAGTATCATAATATAGCTCTATTATACCAGGGGATTTTGCCTGCTGCGGTACTGATGTTTACAACATTATATGTAATGAAGAATTTGGGGAATGGACTAGAAATAATTCCATATCTTTCCTACTTTGCTTAATGTTCCAACAGCTGAACCTATCTGACAGATAACATTCTATATTCTGGATATTTTACATACAGTAGGCTAGAAACCTGGTAACAAAATCCTCACAATCTACTGACTACTGAATCTAATGCAACAGAATTTTGCAAACATTTGTGAATTGCTGAATTACCCTTTGTGAATTGCTGAATTACTCAATGTTTGCAAAATTCTGTTGCATTTTCTGAGGTAAAATCATGTCAATGTACAGAGAAACAAAAATAACCTGTCGTGTACAAGAAAAATGACCAGTGTTTGTTCTATGCATATCATTTTATTAAAATAACATTTCTGATTTATATTACAGACTATATGGGCTGTGACAAAGATTTCACAATCAATTTCAACAAAGAAATGACAATTCCAACTATACGAAAGAGTGATCACATGACAGATCCATCTCTACTAAAAAATAAAATAGAATACACAGGGCAAGGGTTGACTTCAGAAAAGAACCTACAGATAGTCTTTGAATTACAACCATTCATTCAGTGACTGAAATTATGATACCGCTGAATGAAAGGACTTAGGACCGGCCCTCAGAGTTCTGGCCATTGCAGCACCCCCATGGTCATGTGAACAAAATTTGAGCATTGGCAATCAGCTCACACTTACTATAGGTTGGAGCATCTCAAAATCACTTGATCACCACTTGTGACATTCCCTGCAATCTTCCTACAAGCAAAGTCAATGGGAAAGCCAGTAGGGAATGTCACAAGTCACTCGCTATGTTTTCTGCACCCCCAGTATTCGTTTGCATGCACGATGTACCATTCTACCCCTTTCCCCTTTGATCGCATCACCTCAGTCCCTGTTTCCTTGGTCTCCCTACACTCATACAAGCATGCACCCCTGCTTCTCTAAACTTGCACACATGTATTCATGTCTTTCCCTGGCCACCTTGCATCTGTACACATACTTGCACATAGTCCATGCAGTTCTCTTCCCGCCTATGTTCACATGCTCATTCGTCACCCATCCTGTGCTGTCATATACCCATATCTTCCTTCCTGTGCTGTCATATACCCATATCTTCCTTCTCTGGTCTTCCTGCACACAGGGAGACACTCCCTGCACACACTTCCTCACACACATGCACACAGGCATCCCATGCTCTCTTTCTCCTACCTTCCTGAGGTTGCACCACACTGCATTGCCCTCTTCCCTAACTCATGCATAACCTGTGCTTAGCAACAGACAATTCCAATCGTAACTCAAGGACTACCTCTAATCTAATTTGGCATTAGATAAATAGATGTCCTCCAAACGCTTTGGATGTCAACTTCTTCTAACCCTGGTGAGCATGGCCAAAACTAAGAGATTGTGTGACATAAGCTTTAAACCAGCTGGAAAATAGCCTTCAATTCCCAGAACACCCAGTCAATCCCTATGCTGGCTAAATATTCTGGGAGCTGAAATTCCCTCACAGCTGGAGATAATAAATTAGGAATTTTGACATGTGTCCTGTTGTATAAACAGTCTCAAGAAATGGAAAGCAAATTGAACAAGAAGGGGTAGAAAAGAAAGTGCTTGACTCTTTCTATGCTGCCTATATCCCCTAGATTTACTTGCCCCAAAATTGAATGATTATTTATACAGACAACCTACCATCTTTTCATGAAATTTCTCTTTCAGCTTTGAACAGGTTTTTTCCCCAGGGACCAGAGTAAGCTGTTATTCTTTGAAAGTGCTTCAAGGGCTCCCTACATTTGAAAAAGCTGGTTTTTTTAGGAATCTGGCATCACAACAGTTTTGATCAAATGAATATGTTACTATTTTAACTGTAGTAGAAAAGTATGGGAGAACTAGGAATCTAGAGTA